>UYYA01004859.1:35305-57593 GCA_900624975.1 Angiostrongylus costaricensis | reverse complement strand
CGCGACATGCTCAGTGGAAGACTCATAGAAAGCGGTGAGTGTGCAGAGCTATGCTAAATGTGATTGAAATCTTGGTTTAGAGTTTTTTCTGTTTGGTTATGGAGGTGTTTGGCCGAGTGGATTGCTGTCAACTTAACTGAGGCGAAATTCCAGGCTCTGAGGAAGGCGAAATCCGCCGAAACGTCAGCTTGTGCGTAAATAAAGAAATAAAATAGCACCTCGTGCTTGCTGAACAGAAGTAGAAAGAAAGATGAAAGCCTGAACAATAATTACACGACTACCGGATTCTTAAAAAACCCACCGTTTTTGTACGGTTGGATATAGAAAAAATTGTTCAGTAATTGTTGTTCAGACTTTCATCTTTCTGTTTGCGTTGTTGAAGCGTTTGACCTAGCAAATTACATATTAGTGTACCCTTCCAGGCTCTCAAGAAGGTGATACTGCCGAAACGTCAGCTACCGTTGTGTCGTATGTGTTTATATTTTTTTATATTTATATTTGTAAGCAAGTGAAGGTGTGCTGAATAACAAACTCGCGATTGATGTAAAAAAGAGAACAACATGTTTAGAATCCAATGCCGAAGTTAATAAAAAGTCGATCTTGGGAACTATTGAAGACCATAATGATAAAAGTATAGAATGGCTAAAACGCATGATGGTGTTCTAGCATGTATTTTATGTTTTTGATGGATAGATTTTTTAACTTTAATGCTATTATGGACCTCGTATCTATCAAGTACTGTAGAACTTTTATTCTATTTACCAAAAACAACTCTCACGTCAACCTGATTGTAGTGTTAGTGACTTCCGGGTATGGCAAATCAGGGATAAGGTCATTCAGGTTAATTAGAGATGGTTGACAATGGTTTTTCATTGTTTCATTCAGTTAAAAAGGTCACCTTAAAATCAATTCAAAATGGTGCTGTTATACTTTCATTGGCTCATTTCTAATCCCTGATAGTACTTCTTCCTTCTTGTTTACTAGCCTTGTATTGTAAACAGAAAATCCAACCGATTTTTCGTTAGAAAATAGAGAAATGGATAATAGGCTTTTCCTTAAACCCCAGATTACCCTCACTACGGCTTTCTGAGGTTTTCAACATAAATAATCGCCGCTACCTACAAAGGCTTTTTTCTTGAGGGTAGGCTTTTCACAAAGCAGCCGCTATTTGGCCGATTAGTGAATGACCTCTGATTGACGACGATTTGCAACAATCACCGTCGTGCTCCAGGTCTCGACTAGTCGCAAGAATCACTGCCCTCAAAGGAACCACCACTGTTCTGGAAGAATTTCAGTTGTAAAAAAGAAAATCTTCCTTTCACATACAGTTGTAGGAGACGGTTTGTGGCGAAGACCCTAAAACCCCGCAACACAGTTACTCTATTATTGAAAGAGGACGCTCATCAATATTTAAATTGGAAAAGAAGACGATAGTTTGCCAGACAGCAGCTCACGCTCGAAACGAACACGTCCAACTCCATGAGTGACGATTGCTAGCAGTACAACGAAGCGAATCGAAAAAGTGCTGCAGCCTGTATGGGAAAAGAGTGCCAGTACACAGGAAGCTAAGTGTGTTTGCCCAGCTGTTAATAAATTTCCAAAAATATTGACATAATTTCATCTGCACCATAACTTTTGCGATCTAACTAGTAATTATTTCAACCACAACTAAAAAGCATTGTGAATTCAAAAGAAAGAAAAGAACCTTCGTCCTCATTAGCGTAGACAACGATGACCAACAACAAAAGTGATGGAATAAGCATCGTATCGCGAATTTGATTACCTGAAAAGAATTCTTGATTTTTCTACACCGGTAAAAATATTTAAACAGAGAACTAAAGAGAGCACGATAACAGATCAGACGGAATACGTGTAGATCACGCCTTCGAATCGATAATTCGTAGAGTTTATGGAGAGTCGATTGGAAGAAGATTTGAAAGCATGGGGAAGAAATAGAGAAAAAAAGGAAAGCCATCATTGTTTCTTCTATTATATGGGAAGACAGTGGTCTGGTCGAAAACCCGTTTCAATTATGATATCCGATTTAAAATGAAGAAAAAGCACGGAGCAAATTTCTCACGAGTTCAAGCTTGGATGTGGGGCTGCGGGAACCGGTCACAGTAATATGCAAATTGAATTTATCTGGCAAATCGTTAACGATTGAAAACACGACAACTTCGTCTTCGAAAGCTTAATAATGGAGATGTGACCCTTCAAAGTAAATGCTGGTGTGGACGCCGACGTGTCATCATCGACGATAACCCTTGATAACACATTAGTTGGAGAAGGTCCACAAGTACAGAACGAAAGATCTCATCGAAAGAAGCAAAAAGAATTAAACGAACAGTTTTGGTATACTTCAAGATAAGTAAAGTGAAATGAAAAGTCGGAAATATTAAACCAATGGATCCTCACGAAAACGACACGTATGGCGCGCGCTTCGAAGAGGCCTTTGATAAACACAATCTTTAGTTCTATCTGGAGCCTAGAACTATGAAAGCCCTCCACCTCTCCAGAGCCTGCAAGTTAATACCAAACTCATGAAGGATAAGGAACACTGAGTCGACATGTTTGTAGCCCACCGCAAATTAGCGTTTACGACAAACACGCATTCAGTGGAATGCACAACGCATATCTAAACGATTGATCAACGCTGGACGCTTTATCCCTTTAAGCTCCTTTAACCCTTTAACCTATGTGGTATAATGTTCTATAAATATGCTTATTTACCTTGTTATATTCTGCCTGTGTATCATCATGCTTTCAAGAATAGACTTGTGGAACCACACTAGGACGAACAAGGCGAACTGTAGAACGACGCCATCAAAACAAAGAAAATAGTGCTAAACAACGATACAACAAGAAGGCGGTAAATTAGATAAGACAGAACACAATGCAAAAAGCAAGCAAGCGGATTGTTTGAAGGCGAATTAATAGACACCCTATGATTTTCAGCGGGGATTCATTTGGTGGGTAATTTCATTCTACTAGTAAATCATATAGTGAGTAATTCATTGCACTAGAAAACTATAGAGTAAAGATATCCCAATAGTAAACAACGAAATCCTTTTGACGATGATGACATAACCCGCAGCGAGTGAAAGTTCTATAGAAGCGCGAAGAGGTAGGTGGTTGTTACAATAAAAGAATTTAATGAGCCACCTAGTAAGATGAGACCAACCATAACGAAGAGGGAAGAAATTGGGAACAAAAGCAGCAAAAAAACATCAGACGATCATTGTTTTCAACAATCGGACATTATGCAAACCGTCAACTTCATGCAAAGATAAGTGATAGAGCGCTGATCAATCTCTTAGGCATTGCATCATGTAAGTCCATCCGTAACCTTGTAGAGATGAATAAATGTATATTTTAGCAACACAATGCCTACTACGGTCTGCCAAGTTGGTACATTTTTAATTCCCTAAAGCGGTCTGGCGCCAGTTTCCTAGCTCCAGAAAGACGAGAAGGGGACACCAAGAGCGAGTAATATCGAACCACCGATCACGTATGTATGGCCCGACGTCTGTTTCCTAACTCCAGAAAGACGAGAAGGGGACACCAGGAGCGAGTGGTATCGAACCACCGATCACGTATGTATGGCCCGACGTCTGTTTCCTAACTCCAGAAAGACGAGAAGGGGACACCAGGAGCGAGTGGTATCGAACCACCGATCACGTATATATGGCCCGACGTCTCTAATCACTGCGCTACATGGCGAATTAGATCTGATATGTTGTAACTGATCTGTCAGTTAACTACTTAGAGAAATCGTTGCCGCCTTGGGTGAATACTAGTCACAAAACAGCAAATCCACCTTTAACTCATAAGGTCTGACGACTTCTCGCAGCGAGGGCGAAGAACGCTTCAACACGATTGTTGGATGATTCAAGAAAAAGCAGCAATCAATAAGCATTCAGTACATAAGAGAGAACGAAAGGAGAGCAACCCTCAAGCCGTAGTAGAACTAACACACAGGGCGTACTATCGCCATAGGTGACCGTTGAAAAATTGAAAAAGAAGAATCGAGTAAAAGAAAAGCTGGAGGTTATTCGTTATGTAAAGAAGAGATGGTATCTGGGTAATAAGAGTGTGTTGACAAGGTAGCAAGATTATTTTAATAGATAAGAACAAGTAAATAACTAGAATTCAGATGCATGACATGTTGCAAGGTTTTCGATCAAATTTTCTGCACCAAACCGCACTGACACGAACGGAATAAGGACGTTGTTGGCGAGAATGCAGTAGATCGAAAAGTGATACTGTACTTGCAAATCTTTAACTTATCATATGCCTATAGCCCTAATCACGGCTAACATTTTCGTCAAAGAAAGAAAACTGGAAAGCTGCCGTGATATTAAGACCATGAAAGCTCTAAACTCGGAAGTGGTCCTTCTTGACAGAAACTCGTTATCGTTTTAGGTTAGAGACTCTGACAATACAATCCTCTAAGCAAAGATATTCCGATTTTATACTTTACCGCATTATCTATCCTATGTTTGCTGGCGAAAGAGTATCTGCAGTAGCAACAATATGGTGTGCAAATCTGTCAGACGTTGCTTGCTCGTTTGATGAAGTTCTCCGCTTCTGGCACAAGAAGTGCATAGCTATAAGAACCTAATTTCATCTAGTTTTTAAAGAGTTACTAAGCCAACATATAAAAAACATGAAAGATAGGTGGAAAAAAAGTGAAGGAAACTTCTATTCATGATTATTCACTGGAGGAATGCTCAGAAACCCTCGAACAAATCCGGTTCTCTTTTTGACGCGGTTGTTTGAAATTGTTGGGAGCTATTTTTCCATTGAAAGCTTGACATTAGAATGATAATTTATCGTTCTTCTTACATTCTTTTTCAATTGTGACTTTAAGCCGTCAATAATTATACTAACTGTGGAAAATTTTCATGGATGGAATCATTAATCCAATAGATGACTAAGTACTGTTATGAATGAATGTTTGATGAGTTTATACGAGAAAACGATGCCCAACAAATTCGACATTACTGAAGAAGATCCGACTCGATGCGACGACGAAGACGCCACATTGAGCATACGAAGGACTGTGCACATTGAGTCGGATCACGAGGAAGATGAAGACGTTGATGCGTTAGACCAATTAAGTTATTTGTCAGCTTCGTGTTAGCTTATTAACGAAAGAATACATCCAAATTCGACACTATAATATCAGTGGAATAATGTGATTATGTATTAACCTTTACTGGTTCAAGAGCACATAGTAGTGGTCGACGAGGCGCCACGGAGACCTGCCGTTGATTCTATAATGCTAATAGAAACATTGAAACGTCAACTTTTAAGCTCAACTCGTTTACAAGCTAAACACTCTGCGAAAGTTATTTACAAGAGCTACACAACCTTCTCTTCACTTGCGAAAGTTATTTGAAGTTGTTGCATAGCGTGCTCAGTTCCTATGAGAGTCACGCATAGATACCGCACCGCCTGTTTATTTCCAGCAAAACCCATTCGTAGACACTTCCATTGGCCCAAGTCCTGCGAAAGTGGCCTGTTAGTGATGAATAACCAGTTAGGTTCTTGGATATCACGAAACCTGCTCAAATCCTGGTCTAGTGAAGGATCTTCAGCGTTTTTCCAATCCTTTCTTAGATAGACGTCATCGACCTGACCTAAGTCCACATAGGCCCAAAAACATCAAAAGTATACTGGTAAATAGTATTGTGCCCGAATTCGCGATTTGATTTTGAACAAGACTCTTCACGATAGTGAATAAAAATGAAACTACGAAGAACAAAGTCGGTTATAGGCTTGGGACAACTTCATATAACAGGTTATGCTTTAGAAAAAATAAGCGGGTCACATCGGTTGAGCTTGAAAAGGAAAAATTAGTAACAGGATTTGCCAAAAAAAGAATTCTACTTGTCTGGGAAATTAACACGATAACGGGTACTGCGTTAAGTAATGCTGTTGAGTAGTGTATCGTAGTAATCGCTAATTATTAATGAGGTATACCAGAACGCTGCGTTCAAGAATTATTATGCCATTTCGCAACCACCTAAGACTAGAGGTAACAAACCAATGCATGAGTTAGTAAGGTGTCAGGCAAACAATTCGCCATTCGACTTGAATAAACATCGGTAAAGTCGTCGACGAATGAAAGAGGTCCACTGGATTTGGGACCAGGAATGAATTCGTGATCAACATTTGCACACGAAATGATATCACGCGACTCAGAATGACACTCTAATAGATATTTATATTATATTTTATATATTATTATTTTTTATATTTTATATTTTATATCTATTTGCTATCTAACCTTAGAACACCTGGCTTCTCCAGAACTTTCCCCAATTATTTCGTCTGTGAGAATTATCAGGCATAGAGTTGAATGATGTCATTCTACTGGTTCGACAACAGCTTGATCGTCTACTACTCTTTAACCCCATGAACATTATCATGCTCAGTGGTGGTCGGTGCGGCTTTCCTTGGAATTCTGAGATAACTGTTCAGAGACATTTCGAGGTCTTCATCAACAACAATAGCTAACCCTTGTGGGTCGGATATTGGCTGACTTCAAGAACTACGGGAATTCAAACCATCCAAATCAATAGACAAGCAATCGATGGCTAGAAAGGTCGAATTCTATCAGACGAATACCCCTTCATATTTCTTGTAACTTCTTTATATCGAAGTTAATTATTTATGATGAGCGTTCGACGCGTGTAGAATACAATCGTGTAACAGCATCTCACAAGAAGATAAAACCTGAATAAAAACTGTGGCATCATCCGCTACCACGAATCGCAGTGGAACACTTGAAAGAGAACTCCGGACATACAATAAGTGACATTTCAGAAGAAAAAAGTGAAAGAAGGATAGTAGATTTTCGCCTACATACGTCAAATTATGTTAGAAATGCGAATGAACAAACAGGATTGCCTCCATCGTCCGCCTTCGTGCCCTCTAGCAAAATTTGATTAAAGTGATGTTTTGAGATGATAGAAAAAGACAGGTCTGAATCTTGTCAGATATACGCAAGAATGAACACGACAAATTGCCTCCCCACGCGTGCAAGAGGAGGCGGAGCTGAAATAAACGTTCATCCGGATATCGTTCACATGAAAAAAGGGTGGCTTCCAAAATTCCTTTTACAGCGTCTACTTGTAAACAAAAATCGAAAAATTTCACTAACATTGTAAGCAACTGATGAGTGTTAAGTCTACTATTCAGCTCCCTTAATTCTCTCCACATTCCAGCAATATTTACATCGGTTTCGTTACATCGTCTTCTCATGAAAAGGTGGATGAATTTCTAAACGATGAACTGCAATGATGAGTGTGGGTGACATTCTTTCCAACAGCTTGACCTCGCAAGCTGAGAAAGAGTTTGAGATTTCTTCATCCAAAAGTCCGACTATGAAAAAACCGACGCCATTAATCACCGCCGCTTTGATAACAATCTACTTACAAAGTAGCAAATGTTCTCTCGTTTCTGCAGAAGAAACAACTTTCTGTGGTGTCAACAAGGTCCTTGAACCGCTACCTTCAGAGTCCAGATGTAGAAAATCTCGCTGAACTAGCAAATACCCGGTGAAGTGGAAATTGTGCTAAAGCCGGCACGATTCCTCGCTATGGCGGTTAATTCAAGTATCAGTTACTAAGTAATCGTCTTAAACTCCACTTTACCGAGCGTTATTAGAGGCGACTACACGCATATCCGGCCTACACAGTGATTTAAGGAGGTTGCTAATATATACAATCTGTGCTTCTTTCTCCCAAATATTTCTGGTACCAATCTACTGACCTCGGAGAATTAGAGGGCTTCACTGACCCAAGACATGAAGTGGAACCAATCACCTTGCATATATTGAGGGATAGATCTAACGACTGCGTTACAAGAAGCCCAGTTACCACTAAAAGGGAATCAAGTGCTTGATGCACTTGATTCACAACGACTAATTATGCACTGCTTCTCGAATTACCTTAAAACCGGATGTGATGGCTGATGATTACCTCTCGATAGGATGTAACACGGAACAACTTCACTTTAATTGAAACATGATAGAAACTCAATTTCTTTTTCATAACACATGTGCAGGACCTTATTTGATATACAGGGAAAATAGACAAAATTTCTTGAAATTGGAACTGTTAGCTTCAATCGGCACTCACCTCCTCGGGTAAGAGGTTATTCTTCCACAATGAAGAAATCGTTTTTCATCATAATCTGACCGAAGTTGCTATAAACGATCATCCTCATACTTACCTTAACTAATTGTTAAAAAGATTTTCTATCGGGAAAAAGAAAAGGGTATCGAATGTTGATGATCGGATGAACGCCAAACAATGAGGTCCATACCAAATAGTAGCCTGTTCTGAAAAGCGAATTCAAAGTGAACTTGGAACTTTACACAATTCTGCCAACGAGATATGACGTTCACCTATAAAGCGATGGAACAGAATTCTAAAGTTCTGGAAGTGACGAAATCTTTCATAGCGTTTTCTGCAGCGCTCTGGTTGTTGGAGACTTTCCACCCAGTGGTTCTCGACAGGTGGTAGTCGGTTGACGACAGACTAGCAGTTATAAAAAATCTACAGCGTTAGTTGTGAAACGTTTGATGGAATGTTATCATAGAAGAAGATAAAGTCTTCTTCCATACGTTCGTGTAACTTACTCTACAATTTTTAGTACATTTCATCGATTTTCAGCACACTTCTCTTGTGATGCTTTTGCCAGGGTCCAAGATTTTATAGTAGATTTGTTCCATTGGTACATCATCAAAAAAGTGCCAGAACACTTTCTTTGTGCGAACTTAGCTCTGTGAAGGAATTCCATTACGGTCGAACCACTAAGCCAAATGTCGTCGGTTATCGGAAAAATGTGTCGTTCAGAATCGAGAAAACGCAACACGGAGTCTGCAACGGCGACCTCACTGCCATTTATTCAGTACATGTTTTACCGTTTTACCGAGCTTTTTTACATTTCTAGTGAATTACAACTAATTAACGGTTGTTGACTGTGCATTTTGAGTTGCCTACATTCTCTCAAGTAGTTTTTTGAAAGACGGTCTCAACGACCATCTTCAGATGGTTGGTGTTAAGTGTTGACGCGAGCAATCGACCTTTTCCGTCCTAAAGTCTTATATCTTCACTACGAAACTTTCCGAATCATATCAACGTTCGTAAGACCTTCTCTGGCCTGCGACGATGACGTTTGCAGAAATTAAGGTTGCTTTCTGCCTAAGCTAGGTTATTGAAGAGTTCTTCGAAAACCTTTCAAGTAGTTCTTAAAGAATTAGCATTGATCATTACCTTCGATTAATCGTCGTAAGTCCATGATGAGCGACCTTTCCTTAATCGCATCTCCGGTACCAAACTTTTGAGCGATCTACATGATGCTAGATGTTTAGAAGCTCTTACTGCCCTTGAGATGGCGCGTTGCAGGCATCATATCAAGCTTCCTATTTATCTTCAATATCCCTTCACCATAAATGTAAATCTAGGTCTCAGAAAAACTACGACGTGTCAAGTAGTGAAGCAACAGATAAGTAAAAGGTTCCTGTCCAGTTGATTTGTAAATCTGCCTATGTAATGCAATATGGCATACTCCCCGGCCTCTTCCTTAAATACGTTCGTACGTCCTGACGTTGTTTCTTCTTCTTCATCATATCACTGTTATCGTTGTTGCCGCTGTCTTTGTTGTGGCTGCCCTTGTTGCTGTTGTTGTTGTTGTTGCTGCTGCTGCTGTTCTTGTTGTTGTTATTGTTGTTTCACACGGTGTTCGATTTATTGTAGCTATGAGTTGTTCCAGTTAAATACACGCTTCAGGAATGACAGCGACAATGTCGACGACGACGACAACGACGGCGCCGATTAGTATTATCATGTTCTCGTCGGCCTTGGAACACACTCATTCGCTACAATCTCAAATTTACATAAATGGTCAACATTTTCCTCAGTTTTATAAGAGAACTGAAATTCTGTTCGGATTCGCGTTTCCTTCATTACTTCTTGTTTAACTCGTTTCTGCAAGTGGCAGTCGAAATGATGGTGCTTGCTCCGAATAACGGACACTGTTCTGGCAAGGATGGGCTCCATCACATCCAGTTCGTGCGCTCACCACTAACTGACTGAGCTTCAATCCATTCGAATTATTGTTCGTTACTTTTTAGGCACATTATAGACGCTATGAATAACGAGGTTTTAATCAGATAATTGCTTTTCTTTCTTTTATAGTGAGGAGAAAAACATCTACGATAAAACCTAATCCAATTTTGCGGTTGAATTTTTCACAAATTTGTTGAAAACGACAGCCATTTACTTTTTTTCCATTTCTAATTATTCCAGATGTTAGCTTAACCTATTTGTTCCTTTTCGTCTTTCGTTTTCAAAGCTTCATTTTTGCACGGGATAATTGAAAGAGTAGAACTTCTACCTATTTCCTACATATGTATAGAAAATGTCTTAAAATTCTTAAGAACATTACCACAAAAACTAGCTCAGAGAGAGGCGAAACGAATGGTCTGCATGTTGTGGTGGTGAACGCGTCAGCCCCCGAAAAGAGTGATAGCGCGTTCGTTGCCCAGTGCAGACACCTGCGGTCCGGAGTTTTGCAAATATCTCAGCAACGTTGTGATTGTATTTCGCATAATACTCTGCCGTGAAAATTGTAGTGAGCAGAAAATAACAAGTGAAGATTGTATATTGTATATTGTATATATACATATATATAGAAAATATCTTTAAATTCTTATAATTTATCTCTCAACTAAAATTTTTACAAAAGATAAGTACGAGGAGGAAGCATCGCCAGAGTTCGCCACCAGCTTCTCAAGCCTATCGACAATCGTATCAACTGAAATCGTCGGGAACTCTTGTGGGATGTTGATCGTTGAGTTGTTCCAAAGTCGCTCGTTTGATAGAGTAGACTTGAATAATAAACGGCCTTTTAAAACACACACCGCTTTGTTCTTTGTAAGTCTTCCAGTTGTTTGATGGTGATCAGCTCCTTTGGTGATGGTTGATGGTGAGTAATAACCAACCCTGAAGAAAAAGGGCGCAAGGTGCTAAGTCAATGCTTTTGGCTGACCACTCGTGTTCACCAAGATCACATACCCATTTTCCAGTGAAAAGCGCATTCTGGCGTTCACGAACAGGAATAGGAATGTCTGGAAGAGCGCCATCTTGTATGAAAATAAAACTTTTAATCTTTGTTCACGATTAAGCTGACGTTTCGGCGGATTTCGCCTTCCTCAGAGCCGCTTCCTATGAGGTTTCCACTAAGTATGCCACGTAGAGACCAACCGCACAGAAATCACATGGAAGTATAATGTCATTATACTCATTATACATATTATTAATCGTGAACAAAGAATAATAACACCTCGCGTTTGCTCAACAAAAATACGAAGAAAATTACTTGGTCAATGCCGAGGTTAATAGAAAGTCGGTCGTGGCAGTTACTGCAAGATGTACCAGCAAGATACTTCCGACTTGTAAAAGAAGCGCTGTCACTGAGACAAAAGATCGTCTTAGCCCGACAGTCAATACACTTATAAAACTTTTAATATTCCTTTACATAGTGAAAGAAAAGCCAAAATTTCCCGTGCGTCTTGTCGAGCTGAGTTTGGTTTATGTTTGGACTTTTTTTAACAAGTTTCAGTAGTTCCGGGAAACTGGAATTGGAAGGAACACTGCGCTTATCAATTATAGATGTTATAACGGACTTTGTTAACCTCGGCATTGGTCAATAATTCACAATTTTGTTCTTGATTACCAAAAACGAGGTCGGTATAACAGGATTTGGATACAGAATAGCTGACATTTGGAGGTTGCAACTTTTTCAGAGCTTGGAAAGGTCAGATTGGCATGCAATCTACTCAATCAAACACTTTCATAACCTTAAAAGACAAAGCTTAGCACATAAATTTGCATTTAAATAATAAACGCCCTCTTTAAAACACCCACCGCTTTGTTCTTTGCAAGTTTTCCAGTTGTTTGATGGAGATCAGCTCCGCGGAGTATTATACGTGCGAACACTTTTACTTCTTTTACTTCAATATCTCTCTATATTTTTGTTATTTGGCTTTCGATCTCCCTTAATGATGTAGCAGTTTTCGGATGGGTTAATTTGAACTAATTTGAACGTTCAGAAATGGAGTCCAATTTTTTTTCAGCTTCTCTCGGATGAATGTTATGTCTTCTCTGTCCATTCAGCAACTCAAAGCATTTATCAATCTCCTCGTAGCTGGAGCAGATGACAAAACATTCATTTATATATCCGCAGTAGAGTAATGTGGCCAGAGGTCGGCTACTGCTGCTTCTACCTTAGACATAAATGCAACGGCAAGTGTTGGTGCCAGTCTCCGTCCCATTGCCAGCCCTCAAATTTGTGCATAATATTTATGACCGAGCAGTTTAGGCACACCTTTAGGAAGGCCATGAGCTGCTGAATCGAAAAGCCGTACATGTTCATTGCCCCTTCGATTTGCACAAGAAACTCGTTGATGACTTGCACTGCTGAGTCATTCGATACGTCGGTATAAAGGACGGCAACGTAAAAGGACTTCATAGCATGTGCGCTTGTTAGGATGCGTGTTGCGCAGGCGACCTAAGAACATTTGTGTATACGTGAGATGGGCTGGTATGTGCTTCAGCAACTGGGTGGGAATTAAGTTTATAAACCAGGATATTCTATCCGTGGGCTCATGTACACAAGTGATGATGGGTCTTAACTTGAAGGATGGCGGTAAATTTATAAACCTATTTCTCACTCTGCTGCTGAAGAACAAACCAGCCCATATCACGAATGTCCAAATAATCCTGGATCGTCTCTTTAGCGGGCATCTTAACAAGAACGCATGTTATGGAGTCCTTCTACGTTGCCATTCTTTATACTAACATATTGAATGACTCCACATTGTAAGCCACCGTCGAACTGACACATGCAATAAACGTGTATGGCTGCTCGATTTAGCAACTGATGGCTCTCTTAAGGTAGTGATTAAACTGTTCAATCTTCACGTGATACGAGAACTATTACAGAAAAATTAGACGGTTGACAATAGCACAGCGAATGGTACGGAATCTTGCCATTGCATTTGTATCCAAGATAGGAGCACCAGTAATCGAACTCTGGCCATTACTCTGTTGCAGATATCTGCATGATTGTTTTGTCATCCGCTCCTCACAAGAGGAGATGGACGAATGTCTTCAGTTATTGAACGAACAGTCAGAGTGCGTAGTATTCACCCGAACGAAGCCGAAGGAAAACTGACGTTCATCTCTGAACGTTCAAATTAACCTATCCGAAAACGGCTACATCACAAAACGGTACCGAAAGCCAAGTAACAAAGAAATACTGCTTCATTATCTCTCCTATCACTACTCACACACCAAAAGGGCGCTTGCAAGAAACATGTTTAGAACAGCCACCAAGGTGTGTACAGGAAGAGAGCAGGAGGAATAATCCTTGAAATTGTCGCGGCAAGTGGCCATTTCGAATGGCGACGAAGCAGGAACTTCTTCGGATAGGTGTAGAGAGAAGACCAAACCCCTAAACGACAATTCTAGTCAGACTAAGGTCCCGTTTATGCTGCCCTGTCTTTCCAACGAAACAAGTGCAGCTGTAGAACGTCGCCCAAGAAGTTCTGATCTAGAGAGACCGGTAATAGTGATTAAAATACCACCGAACATTCTAAGATGCCAATTAGTTTGTGACCAACTATATGGACGTCTAAGCACAATGCAAAATTGCACAACACGCCCTAACGGCAGAGATGAGTTTAGTACGGTGTCCCTAATCTCATGTAAAGCGTGTGGAGACAAATACGTTAGAGAAAAACACGTAGACAACTCTGGTAGTCGCACATAAGACGCAAAAACATAATGGAGAAGATGCTGAAGTAAAAGTCACTATCCTCGCAAAGGAATCCAAAACATCAGCGCGTAAATCTCTTGAAACGCTTTGGATATATCTCAAAAATCCAAAAACGAACTGCAAGGAGGAGTGGTTTGTGATCAACCATGACCTAGCACCATGCCTCTGGGTGATTCCATGACTTGGGCCAGGAACCTCCCTCGCCGGTGTAATACTCTATGGAACTGATCTCAACCGAATAACTGGAAGAATTAGAAAGAACGGAACGGTGGGTGTTTAGAAGAAGGTGGTTAGAATGCAAATGGAGACGTACTCAAGGTATTAAAGTGATTGGCTGAATAAATTGCGTGTTAGTTTAACCTTTCCAGGTTCTGAAGAAGACGGAACCGCCGAAACTTCAGCTATTCTCTATTAATATGTAAGTGCTCGTGTTTGCTAATCAAGAAAAAACAGTCAATTAC
The DNA here is from genome assembly GCA_900624975.1 of Angiostrongylus costaricensis. Taxonomy (NCBI): domain Eukaryota; kingdom Metazoa; phylum Nematoda; class Chromadorea; order Rhabditida; family Metastrongylidae; genus Angiostrongylus; species Angiostrongylus costaricensis. The sequence continues at coordinate 43,278 of UYYA01004859.1, read as the reverse complement.
AGATCCTTCAGCCATGAGTTTTTCATTGTTATTTTTGATCGATTTTGCGTCAACTTAAACCTGTCTTCCTTAAATGGTCCTCCACCATTTTTGCACCTCAACAACGGATCTACAAACTTTGTAGCGTACTGTTATCTGGGCACGTTCGTATCAATCCGGTGGTGGGCGAATGACTATGGTGAAGACCTGAGAACACCTTGGCACGGTCATCCTGCACTTCCTGGCTAAATACGTTCAACCAGGACTCAACGTGTTGACGAGAAGGGAAAATAGAACTTCAAATTACAGAAGCCGCCGTATACCATCTCGATCCACCTCTGTAGCTGATAAATGTAATCCAGCTAAGTTCCGCTTTTTGACATGAATGCCGGAAATTATGATGAGTCTCTGATGTCCATGATAACGATGATGACGATGATGGTGATGATGACGATGATGACGATGATGGTGATGATGACGATGACGACGATGATGGTGATGATGACGATGATGACGATGATAACGGCAACAAAAACCACAATAATAATAGCAACGATAATAATGATAAATAATAGTAATAGTAATAATAATAATAAATAATAATAGTAATAATAATATCAGCAATAATAATAATAATGACAATGACAACGGTAGCGGCAGTGGCTACGAGTATGGCGACAACAACGACGAGGAGAAATCAGTAGTGCTTACCAACTATTGTTGGGTGCGACGGCTTTTTTTCTTTCATTCACATATTAGAAAAAACCAGACCGACATGATGGTGATGATGACGATGATGACGATGATCCGCTCTCTTAGTAACAACAAGGAAGAATCATGAGCTGTGTCGCGTTGCTCGCTATTGTTATAAAATGACAGCAATATCTCCCACTAAGAGTAGAATAAAGGCGTTAGAGAACGAATTGTAATGAAAACATGAACAGAAAACAAGGAAAAAAGAAAAAGGCGACAGAGCGAATGAAAAAACCTAGTGGATATGTTCTCATAGAAGAGAACGTCCTCTTCAGTGGTCTAAGCCCACAAAAACAACCCTATGGGGACATTACGAAAGTCTCATAAAATCTGTTTACGGGCCCATTCTTAACGGTGTCAACAAAGAAGTCACAAGGTCGCTGAAGTTTATTCGACGAAGGCATGGTCGTCACGTAAATGATTGCAAAAATCCGCTCACATCGCCAGAAATTCTTCGCCACACTTAAACATTCCATTAAGAAATACGGAACCAAATGCTAGCTAAAGGAAAAAGTTAAGCAACAACTAACACACCACTACCGTAACACTATTATACACGTCTTGCGTTACGGTAGTCGTTACAATCTGATGAGTAAAGGTGGAACTGATCGATTTATAGAAGATCGATGTAAAGCCTGCCTATTAGTATGTCTACTACTTCCATATATTGCCACAACTAATGAAATTTTGACGGAGAGGATGATTAATCAGTGGAGAAAGAAAATAAGGTCCGGTGAGAGCAGTGTTGAACTTTCCTCGCTTTTCTTATTCACACAGCTTTTTCAGGGGTGATAGAAGCTAGAACCAGAACCACCAAAGAAAAATGTTTTCCCACAATGTGAACGGCAACAATTGCCTGAAGGGCTCGTCTTTTATTTCTTTCCACAGATTTGGTTTCCTAAATTGACCCATATCAGCTTGACCTACTAATCGCAACGATCACGGCTGCCATCTTGGAAGAATCCTAGCCGCAAGGTAGCCAAACTTCCTCCAGCTCCTAAGAGAAAATGGTTCACTCCGACTGACCAGTTCTCTCTCTCTCTCTCTCATGAAATCCCACCTACACTCCATTAGCATTGCATATGTTAGTGAGCACAGAGGACATCAGGTCTTAGAGGACATTATAGCTAATTATAGCTAAATTTAATCACTGCGATATGACGAAATGATTAGAAGTGTTGAGAGGTGAATGAGATTTTGAACTGGATCATCTCAAGAGATAGAACTCTATTACTTGATTTTTTCCATAACATTTAGTTCAAAAAAAATCTTCCGAGCTGCAGTTTGCTCGCCAAACAATTGAGGTATGCTTACAGAACATAGTAAATACATTTTTATTAGATATAACATGATATAGTAAATAAACCTAAATACGAAGATGACAGTTCCCAGGATCAAATTTCTATTGCCTCGGCATTGGAATATGAATACGTCGTTCTCTTGTTCAGCAATCGCAAGGTTGTTAAAGAGCATACATTTATTTCCATAGAAAACACAATACAATACGACACTAGCTGACGTTTCGGCAGTATCCCTTCTTCAGAGTCTGGAAGGGTACACTGATATACATAATCAACAGCTTGTCGAGAAACCTACCGTTTTTTTGACTTCCAATGAGCAAGATTACAGCAGCTGATTCTAGTCGATTCTAGATGACCCATCAACCATATGCGACTATAATCGGTTGTTCTAATCGTCCTCATTGGAAGTCACGTAAAAATCGGCTCTGAAGAAGGCGATACTGTCGAAACGTCAGCTACTGCTGTATTGTATTGTGCTTTTCTATGGAAGTAAATGTATGCTGTTTAAAAACCTCGCGATTGCTGAACAAGAAAACGACGCATACGAAGATGACATTTCAAGGACTAGCAAAACTACCCTGCTTACCACCATGCTGTGATCTCGGTGCCAATGAAAATTGTATAAAGTGCGAAATCGTAAGGAAAAAGACAGGACGAATGGTGATGAGGAGAGAGAAAGAGGGGCAGAAAGGGAGAGAGTGAGACCGTTAGCTAGAACAATAGAACGTTTTTCTCAACATACCAATAGATATCAAATAACGGAAGTGACGCAATGACCAATGGTTATTGAGGTGTTAAAGGCCGCTGGCGTTTGCGTCATATCCTTGTATACGGTGGGATAACACAATGAAGAATAGGAATAGTGGAAAGATAATATATTACGAAAACTATTCGGCGTCGACTGATTTCTTAGGAGTGAGGCATATATTTGACTGTTCACAACATTACGGAGGTGATTGAGTGCCCTAGGTAATGCCTCGCGTTAACCTTAGGGCAGTGTTTGTATTCTCCCAGACAGGTTCATTACCAAATAGAGAAGGTCTAGAAGGTATAAAACAGTTGGTTAGCCTGGGTGCGGGATTTCTGCGAAGATCTCTTGTCAGCATAGAACGTGATCTCTAGCCACAGTGATAAATGTGCCCCGATAGAAAAATGTGGTAGGTGAAATGTAGAATGAAGAACGTCCGGAAGAAGACCCGGATGGTGAAGTGCGCTGCTCCCCGGTAAGGACAACAGTGCGTGTTCGTTCTCCACTGCATACACCTGTGGTCCGGAGTTTTGCAAATATCTCAGCATTTCATACAAGTTATATTTCGCAATATAACTTGCCATTAAAAAGAAAAAAAAGGCAGTAAATAAAAGAGTTAATATTGAAGAACGTCAGTTAGTAACGGAAGATTTTTACTGAAGGTGATAAACGAAGCTACTACACAAGGTGTTTTCTGCGCAATACTTCCCTTGGTGCCACCGGTAAAAAACACTACGAAAATGCACGGAATCTTCATCTCGTCTTCACAAATGTTTTAATCAACGTCGGCACTACGGGACGGTCGGGACACATGGAAGCACTATGGGAAAAAAAACTTAATTGGAATTCAGCGTCAAAAAATTGGAAAGTGAAGCTTTGTAGGCACAATTACTTTCTTTTCTTTAATTCTTTCTTTTGAAAAACGCATATATCGCAGTGGCTAGAAGAACGTTACAGCACACGCAGTTCGTTGGTTCGTTTCCATACGTAGAGTTAACTATCCTCTTCATTATTCCGGGTCAGTAAATTTTTAAGCGATTAGTCTAGGATAGTAAAAAGATGGACAGGTGCATTAGTAGCATCCCGTTGGTTATCGTTTAGTCCAAATATGCATCCAGTCCCTTAATACAATGTTACGAGTGGAGTCAAATTCATGGCTCAATCGTAACGGATTGGTCAACGCTCAAAGCTTTATCCCTTTCCCCTTCCGTTTGAGCTTTATTGACACTTTATAACAAATCATCGTTTACCATGTGACACGACACAAAATGCTTTTAGTATTCGATGAAGAAAAAGAGCAGCAAAAAAGGCTAGCGAAAATAGACACGAAAAAAAAACTTTCTAGAGTTTTCATCACCGGAAATATAGCGCTTATTTCATAACTATTGATTTTTTTGGTTGGATTTTTAACAGCGCCATAACTGCAACTGCGGCATGGTTGTGGGGCATATAGAGATAATCGTGATGCAAGGTGTGCACATTCTATTTAATGGATGAAAAAGTGGAAAGTTAGCCCACCAAAATAGATCTCTTCGTTGATTGGAATGCCACTGAAAAAACTTACCGTAATTCATGAATATGAAGAGGAAGAAATATGGACGGAAATAGAACAGGTAAGATATCACACGGAACGATGACACCTTTGCGATAACGGTGGTAATCAAGAGTAGAAAGTTTTTTCAAAACGATTCAAAGAGACTGGAAATGTGCAGAAATCACAAAGAAAGGTGTTCTCATTAGTTGTCTGATTTCTTAACAACTGGACACGGAAAGGAAGGCATGGGAACGTTGGCACGAAATTAAGAGACAGGACAAGGATTTCATATTTGGAGCAATAAGCACTCGTCTATCAAAATCATCAGCTTCTGAAAAATCGATGAAATCGAGTAGGTCGATATCAGAGGACTTGTAAAGGAATTTATTGTAGCAGCAGCAAAAACGGAGACCGTTGAGAGAAAAAGTTCCTGTCGGGATATACGATCTGCACACTAAAGTCTGGTTAATACATCGATGGCTAAGGAAAGAAGACTAGTCAACAACGGTAAGAAGGCTTCAGTAAGAAAATGCTTTAGATGGCAATCGATAACGTATGCCGAACATGCTGTTGCCACGTATTTACATATTTGCATGAGTAATATTTGCGTATGTAGCGCAGTGATTAAAGGTTCTTTCCAATATACACAAGGTTGTTGGTTCAATGCTACGTCGTGGACCCAGCAGAACCTTCGCTTTAGTATGCTGTCTTTGATAACACGCTTATATGGGAGGATAAAAACACTTAATTAGCAAATAGCTAGACACCGAAACTCATTGTACAGGCCAGATATGCACTTAACCACTTCTAACATGCTATGAATGGAAGCTAATGCACAGTGCATCACTAGTAAAGTGACCAAGTAAGCAACGCCACACATCTTACCCACCTTACCCTTTTGTCGTCAAGGACGTATTTTATAAGGTAAGATAGGATGAGCAGCAATAAATGAACATCTGTCCTGTATAAAAGGACAGCGCTTAGTGAGATCCTTCATTTGATCAGTGTTCCGCTTCACTGGATTCGACTCGACACGTCTACGAGCACCACATCACGAAGACGGATCATCGACTCCGATAGATCTGGCTCAGACGAAGACGAATACGTCGAAACGTGAGCGAAATGAAGGTTCTGTAGCAACCTCGTATACGCTGAATAATCCAAGAAGATACTGTTGATAACCTTTTTCTAATACCAGTAGGGCGTGAATGGTGCATTTAATCTGAACGTATAATAACTGATGACAATGCTACTTTACTCATCCAATGAGTAGTGAGACGTGCAACCACATGCTGAGCTTTTGTACAACAGACTGCTGTTATATGGAAATAAAATGACATCGGAATATTCGAGAAGAAAAATATGACTCGACTCGAATGTTCGAAAAATTCGATTATTCGATTATTCCACATCGTGAAGAGGAATAACTGTGGACCAGTACCAGTGGACCTGTGGACTCCAGTACATCAGCTCTGATGAAAATGAAGACGTCGAGACGTTAGCCGAATAAACATCTCTATCTGCCTCGTGTAAGCTCAACGGTATAAATAGATGTTGATATCGAAATATGCTTTGCAGAGAGCAGGCAGTCTTGAATGGATCGTGTCATTAAAGTAAGAAAGTAAATTTGACGTCAATGATTGAGGTGAGATCTCGGTTATGGCACTAAGCGGCCGACCGAGTGGAAAACTACAGATGTTCAGCATAGACAACAAAGTCTCTCACCGGAAAGGGAAGTAAAAAACATCAATGTCGACGAACAGTGTCGAGCAACCACTGAGCGTCCAATTTGTCATTTCACGACTTTCCATGGCCCTCCATTTTACAACTGAGGAAAATTCCTTATTGATAAAATTTTACGGCTATATAAAAAGGGTCGAGATAGTGTTTGGTTCGATTGTTTCTACGGTATCATTTTTATCAAATAAATGTTTCTTTTCTTATGACACAATATATAACCATTGCCTGTTGTTCCTTTATGGCTAGGAATTATATAAAATACGGCCATAATTATGCTGAGATATTTGCTAAATCTGGTCTCCGAGCTAGATTCGAACACGTGATTACCCTTTCTGAGGGCTCACTGGTTATTTACTGCACCACTGACACCCTCATTCTGTCATTCTGTCAGCCAATTTTTTACCCAAACGTACCGTCAGCAACCACCCGTCAACAAAGATGATCTGAGAAGCACAAGCAGTTAGAGCAAAGACTCTCTGAGAGAAAGGAAAAGAGAAGGCCTTAGAAATGCACTGAATAACGTGTGAGACCTTGGAAAGGGTAATCGCCGGTTTGAATTTGGCGTGGAGTCCAAGTTTTCGAAATATCTCAGCATCATTGTGGTTGCAGATCAAAACAGAGTTATCTCTTTCTTCATGCGTTAATTTCGTCTAAAGAAGAACAATAACAACATAAGAGGCGTCTTCTTTCTGTAACTAGTCACAGGACATTTTGTCAAGTAAGTAAATTCCAAAATGAATATAGATCGTATAATGAATTAGATTATTTTTAAATTATTCAAGACAAAAACTCGTAAATCAAAGATTTTCGGAATCGATTTTTAGTTTGTCCAGAGCTTTTCCGCAGCTAAATTTTCCCGTTTTTTGAAGTTTATTGTTTTCCTTTGTGGTCTTCCAGAAAATGAGCCAGGAATGTGAGGAAATTTTTTTTTGATTGTTTTTATTTCTAGATTGAGAGTTACTAGATGGTTCATTCTATGTGAAGAGTAGATGTAGATCACAGGGATACATGGGCACGATGAAAACCACGCAAGAACAAAGAATCTGCCACGGAAGACAAAAAAAGAAGGAAAAATGAATGGCGAAAAATTAGAAAGGAATGAATCATTTCAATGAAAAGCACACGAGCACCTCCGTGTTCGTTCCACCTCATTATTGTTTCTTCATCTTATAATTAACGCCTAGTCCTCTCGAGACTCGTATTAAGGGTTCAGACGAAACAAATTTTTTAACAGTGTCTCTCTTCTTTTTCTCGATTTTTCAACCGCTTCATATTGACACTGCAATTCATTGTCCTTTCCTTCATTACCAATTCATTAAAGTTTTGGACATTTTACTAGCATTAATTATCGCGACGACGTGCGCAATGGTTAGAGATGCCTTGTAATATACGCATCGTCCCTGATTGAAGCACGTCTGGGTTAGCTAAGCCTCCCATCTCTCCAAGCTGGGCAAATAAGAGCTGGACTAGGATGCGAAGAGGTCCTAAAAGAGCTAGTGCGAAACTGCAAGAAGGATGAACTCGACTGGAACTGAGCTGTCATGAAGAAAACATAACCTTCAATTGGCAACCGAACTCCGAAGCAAGTCCAAAAACCTTCACTGACGACGAAAGCGAGGTAAAAAACTGAATGAAAGAAGTGCTAGCACTTGCGCTATAACCTATGTCGTGCCATACAAATGTAATTGAATGAAAATTTGTCACCGTGATAAAATGGATTAATTTAACAAATGACCGTGAATAAATTCTAAAAACCGAAACAAGATGCAAGCTACACCGAGAACAATCATCAACATCAATCGTGGACACTAACGATTGTCAGAAAAACCAAATGAATTGGATATTTAAATTATGAAATTTAATTCTCCTTTAGTATAACTAGAACTCATAAGATTATATATATATATATATATATATA
>UYYA01004859.1:0-34413 GCA_900624975.1 Angiostrongylus costaricensis | reverse complement strand
ACCAGACTTGTCTGAGAGGATAGCAGCACTGGCTCGATACATCGGCAGGCCACCGCGAGTCATTGTAAAGACCAGATATGAATTCAATCACTTCCAAACGATACTTAATGATATTGAATGGGTGGTACATCCCTTAAGGATTGATCAACGCCGAGAGCTTCATTCTTTAATTACAACAGCGTTTTAACAAAACAAAAACGTTAGCCCAAATCCTCGTTTATAAATGTTGACTCGAAAAAATAAAAGTAATGTTCCTGATTTGTTGGAGTTTATCTACGACTTTCCTAAAGCGGTTATCCGAGTTGTTCCGTGCTGATTTTCGCCTTGTGTGATGTCCTTCGAGATGACAATTATCCTGTTCACTGAAGTGCCTACAGACGCAAATCAGATGTTTCTCTGTGGGTGGAAAACAATTCTTTCCATTTCGCTCTTAACCAATTCAGCGGGTTTTCGTAGGCTGATCTACTCACATCTTCAGCACTTCTTTGGCTGATTTTAATCTCATTTCCTGTTGTCACTTTTCTCGACGAGAAATGAATTTTGATGACATGCTCATGGATGATGACGTCTAGATGGCTTTCTTTTAAGTATCACTCCACCACTCGAATACAGAATACATAAGCAAACAGGTTGAAATAGGTTACATACCTTAGATAAGTCAATTTAACCAATATATTAAAGTTCTGTTCCGTCTCCTTTAATACCGTCATTCTCAATATCAGACGAAGTCTGTTGTTGATAGTTTTTATTATAAGGTGTGCTCATCAACACCTTGATTCGGTGTATCCATTATGAAGAGTAGCCGTTGAAAATTCGAGCTACAACTAAGCTCCATATGATTTCAGATGAATATGGAACTATTCTACTTCCCGTCTTTAATCGGTTCCCTCTTCACGTGGTACTCAGAGCTCACTGGAGGCGATGAACACTCGTGTGACATGTTCCCAGCGATCGGAACTCGAATCGCTTTTTATAATGCCATAACTTCTCCACAAGCTAATGGAATCTTTTCCGTATTTGCTTGGCAATCTTTTTCATTTCTCCTTTCTCATCAAAGAATTTGATCAAGTATCCAAATAAAAGAAGCTTCGAGAAGATGCACGCGTCATTCATGATAACTACCCACAAGATAGGCAAGCGTGTGTTTCTGGACAGTAACCACTTTCGAAGTACTAGGGCGAAGATTGCGTGAGAAAGATATGAATGGAAAAAGTGCTTTGGTCCTGACCATTCGTGAAAAGGGGCCATCTAGTAATGCAAGTAAGTGGCGTTCGAAGAGGTTTTCTAGTTCGTTGAAAAAATAATGCTTAATTGATGACTTAAATTGCACATTGCTACCCGTAGTCTAAACCTTCAACACATCTTCCATTCACTCCTCTTCTCTGTGAGCACCGTGTGTGTATAGACACTTCAGCCACAGATTGTAGTCTGTGAATACAGCTGCGTGATCCGACAAGGAACATAGGCAGCTACACAAGCTTTCAATCAAGGAAGGAATGAGAATTTGTTCCTACTATCATTAGAAATGTGAGTAGCAATCCATGACTCAACAACATCAGTATGTGATTAGAGTGAGTTATCAGTTACACAACCAACGAAAAGTTTATTCTTATTACTTGCTTGGATACTTACTTGGACGGTCCGTCTTCACGAGCTATCCGGACCCGAGCATATCTGCCATTCGTTCCCTTTCCTCGCAATCGTAGTCCATGGTAGTGGTCTTGTTCGAGCATGGCAGCGCTACCGTGATCTGTAAAACAACTGCAGCTGCGGGTACAGCTGATTAACTTTGTTTATGAACACGTCCGCCCAACGCGTAGGGGGTCGTCCAAGCGGACGTTTGCATTCTCTTGGAGTCTACTCTACTGTCCTTTTCGTCCATCTGTCGTCTGTTTTTCTAATTATGTGTCCAGCCCATCTATGTTTCGCTATCGATGTATATTCTCCTGGATCTCGAAGATGTGACAGGTTTCGAAGGTCAGAGCTTCGCATTCCGGCTACATATTGAAGTGCTGGTTATATTTCAGAAGACATCGCTCAAGCGTTCTGTGAGTACTACGAAGCATTCTTGACGTGGTTGAAGTATCAACCCACGTCTCTGCGGCATAACAGAGCGCTGGGAGGACTGTAGAAAGCAATGGATGAGCACAAATTTTCGGGTTCTTCAGTTGGTCGGTGGCTCCTTTAAAAGGTCCGAATGCGGCCCAAGCTGCTCTCCTTCTTCTACCTAGTTCCTCCTTCATGTTCTTTCCCATGTTCATTGATCGCCCAAGGTAAACGTACGAGGTGATCTCTGCAATGAGAGAGCCATCCAATTCAATTTTTTCGCCTTCGCACCATGGGTTTTTCGTGAACTGGGCCTTCTTTCGATTTATGTGTGGTCCGATCTTTTTCCCCCGCTTCGTTGAGCTCGTTGATCATCGTCTCTGCTTCGCTCGTACTTCTTGAGAAGATGACGATGGTGTTCGATCGACGAAACGAAAGTTTGATAGGAATTTTCCATTAATACATATGTCATTCTCATTCCAATCGAGTGACTTCATTATCCACTGCACAGTGCGGCAATGAACAGCATTGGCGATATTGTGTCGCCCTGTCAAACCACGTTTCCTATGGGTATTGTAAGAGGTCGATGGAAAAGCTGTATTTTCGTAGTGTAGTTCCGATAACAGTCGGATAGAATCCTTATGTAGGGCGGATCCACTTCTTGGTCGACGAGCGCTGATGGGATTGCATTCGTTTCGACACTGTCAAACTCTTTTTCGTCGGCGACAAAGGCTTAAACTAGCGGCAGGTGGTATTCCCGACAAACTTCGATGACCCTGGACACGGTTTGGATGTGGTCCATACAGCAAAATCCTTTTCGAAATCCTGTTCGCTCTACTGGTTGCGCCTTATCCAATGTCCTTGATATACGCAAGAGGATAATATTCGTGAAGAGCTTGTAGAGTGCATTAAACAAGCATATGGGACGACAGTTACGAAGATTCCTTCGGTCTCCTTTTTTGGGTAGGATGACCGTGCGCGACGTCCACTGGTCTGGGATTTTCTCCTTTTGAGGGTAGCCTGTCATATGATTTGCGAGAAGTACATGTAAATTGTGGCCTCCATCTCTAAGGCAATCGGCAGTGATATTATCAAGTCCTGGGGCTGTGCCTCTTTTCATGCTTGCTTTCGCAAGTCGAACCTCCGACGGAAGAATTCTAGGTCGTTTTTCTCTAGCGGGGATATTAGAGCCCGGTACGGGGATTGTGGAACGGGAAGGAGGGTGTAGAACGTTTCCGCTATTAATTCCACATCATGGCGGAAAGTTTTGACGATCCCATCTTCGTTCATCAAGACTGACAGCGGAACATCATAATCACATAAGTCCCGACAGCATTTTCTCAGACCGCTTCTTTTCTCTGCTGCTTCCAGTATTTTCTTCTGCTTGTAGCGTTGTAGATCTTCGTGCAAAGCTCCTCTGCAGCAGGCATTTATTACTAGCCATGTTAAACGTGTTGCAGTAGGATCAAGCTTCAGTTTCCTTTTTTTTTCGGACAACTCCTTAGTAGTGATGGAGATGCGATCCGATCTTCTTACTTGAGGAACTGAGGCGAATTCGGCACAGTTCAGTCCTTCGACAACCGGCTCATAGTCTTCAGTCGAGTCTTCTTTAATCTGCCAGTCACGTTTAGATAGAACTTCGTTCAAAATGTTCTCGTCGTATACAGCTAGACTTTTTCCACGTGGTCGATGAAGAGAGTTCTTTTCCAGCTTGCGGCTGAATCGAATCTTCGAGCGAAGAAGGCGGTGATCGGAACCAGTACAGAATGATGGGGCTACCGATGTGTCAAGTAGGCACCATCTTCTGTTTATTAGAATATGGTCGATCTCCGCATGAGTCATGCCGTTGAGACTCCCATGCCCAGCGGCGGCTTTCTTTCTTCTGGAAAAACGAGTTTCCATGAAAGAGACGTGCTGCTGACAGGAGTCCTGCGAGACGGTTCCCATTCTCATTTCTGTCTGCTAATCCAAAATTTCCGATTCTGCATTCGCTCTCGTTGGCCTTTCCTATTCTGGCGTTGAAGTCTCCAACAACAAATTTGTGATATCCTTTATCATTGCGGATGACTTCCCCCAACTGATAGCAGAACGCATTTAATCGTACTCATCAGCTGAGTCGGTCGGTGAGTAGCAATTGATGATAGTGATCTTCTCGGTGCGACAGTTGAAGACGGAGAACGGCTATGCGAAGGGAAAGGATCACGTACGATTCGACGAGATGGATAATGGACGGGTGGACGATAAGGCCTACGCCACCGACATTTCGTGACGAGACCTTTTCTTCACGGATCGCAAGGGTCCCGTTGTTTAGTTGGCGTATGTCAGTCTTCTTGATTTTTGTTTCCCGTATTGCGATCACATGAAATTTAATGCAATCTGCGGCTACAAGAAGGGCGTGAAGATCGGCGTCTGTGGAAAGTGTTCTGGCATTATACGTGCATAGTAAGAAACAATCTCTATGGCGTGTCGCGCGTGTGTTTGCCAGATCCGGTTCCATATTCTTATTAAAAGATTGCAATAGAAAACCTCCCGCCGCTGATCAATTCTAGTGGAATGTGCTATGCGTTTAACTTCATTAAGCATCGTTGAAGGTAAATCAGGGTAGATTTGGCCCATAAAGTGACTCATAGTGACCTACCGATGTATTGAGTGAGTGTTGCCATCCCTCCAATTTGGCGACCACGGAGAGATGGAGCGTTTTGTGAGCCTGGGGCGCGAGGATTCATCCTATGTGTTAATAACTCAAAAGACCGATTTCCTATAAACCTCGGCATAGATAGTTGATATATTTATTTATATGATCTTATAAACTGATCTTCTTTAGCTGATGCAAGGTTGGTGTAGGTGTTCATTGTCGCTGTCGTTGTTGTTGGTGTTGTTGGTCAATGGCTGTTTCGGCGATTTCGCCTCCCTCAGCGCCTGAACGTATTATATATTAGAATACTTTAATTATTCGGTGGAAAAAAAAGCTAAAGTATTAATGAAGATCAAACTTTTAAATAGACGCCATATTGAACAGAAAGGCCACTCACCGTGTTGTTACTTATGGGACTGGCCCACACATAGTTCACGTGGGATCGCGAGCGAGACACACCCCGGGGTCAAAAAATCATTTTGAAATAGGCCGCTAGGTTACGCGTGATAGTGAGGCATTCGTCCTTCCGGTTCATCTTTGGATTTTTGAAATTTATCCAAAACGCCTCAAGAGTTTTGCGCTTTGGTGTTTTCGATTCCTGCGCTAGGATCCGCACAGTCGCTTCAAAATCATCGCCGTTGTGCTTTTGTACTCTATGCGTGCGTAGAGAAGTGTTTTGACGAATTTTAACTTCCCCATCTAGATGTTCTTTTACGAGGACACAAAGTGGTCTACCCGTTTCCCCGATATATTCCTCGCCGCATGCATTACATGAGATCAAGTATATTATACCTGAACTCATGCAATCCCCGTCTCTTCCGTGTATTTAAAAATTTGATCTTCATTAATACTTCAGCCTTTTTTCTACCGAAGAATTAAAGTATTCCAATATATAATACGTCCAGGCGCTGAGGGAGGCGAAATCGCCGAAACAGCCATTGACCAACAACACCAGCAACAACGAAGACCTATGCCAGCCTTGCATCAGCTAAAGAAAATCAGCATATCATAAATCATAAAATCATATAAATAAATAGATCTTATGTGTATTTTGCAGACCGCCTCTACGCACTGCGCTACACGCGCCCGTTTCGCTGCACAAACTTTCAGTACGAATGAAGAATCGCCAATACACTAATTCCCTATAGGAGAACAAATCATTTTGGGTTTTTCTTCCTTTTACAACTTTCTACATGTCAAAAAAGGAAATAAATAACGGGAAATAAGCTCGCGATGATATTGAGGCCGACTTGGTTTGGAATGAATGAATGTGGACGCATTTCAAAACTACGGCAACATCTATTGGTCGGATGGAATGTTGAATAACGACAAGAGTATCATGAAACAGCACGACATTTGACGAGACGACGTCCAATTAACGGAAACCATGTCGTAACACAGGCCTTCAACGTCATCGTCCTGACGATACGTCAGCGTCCTCGTAAATGCGTAAAACTTCAGCTCCATGAAGGGCTTGGGAATCGAGATCAACGCTGCTTATATAAAGCGCTGCAATTAGCACGTGCTACTAGTGAAAGTCAGGATAAAGCATTGCGTTCATCTACCCCTTCGGGATGCACCATGCATTCATCTCCACTCGTTGAATCGAAGAGTTTGACTGAAGGCCTTACACAAAGATTTGCAGCCGGCCAAAGGTTTACTTCTAACATAGCTTCATGATGGATGTGCTTAAATCTCTGTCAAGTTTGGTGACCATCATGGTGGTATTGGCTGATGTAGGATTGTGACCCATTCTGTGCACTGCATCTCGACAATCTGGAAGACATCTTCTCCACTCGTTTCAGAAGCCACGATGGCAGCCATTAGGTTGGGCAGAGGTAGAGGTAGAAGAATAGACCTTTAATAAAGAAGAAAAGGGAAGAATTTTATGTTGACAAAGCATAAGTACTGCAAAAGATGGAACCATTTTGAAAAAGCAACATGTAAACATTTTCAATGACTGCGTTTTCAGAATAAGCGTTTCAAGAGACGCTACCCTTACGTCTCATCTCAAGAAAAAAGAAATGAAACCTTCGTCAAAAGAATTCTGTGAAGGCGAAAAAAAATGGACAAAGAAAATCAGACAGGATGACGTCAACAGATTGTTATTGCTTGGTGTGCTGAAAAGAGAAAACGAAACCTTCATATCCTGCTAAGCTAAGTTTTCTCTCAGCTCATCAGTAATAGGACACCTTCAAAACAAAAGCATTGAAAGATTTTCCATCGATTTCAAACGTTCTGCGGGAAAAAGTTAAGAAATGAACATGTAAGAGACGATGCAGTAGCTGATTGCTTATTGGCTTCTCTGTGATACTCACATTATAATCGATTTATTGTTACTCCCAAGTCCAACTTTCTATTAACCTCGGCATTCATTGAATAATTCTTTCTACTTTTGTTCAGCAAACACGAGGGGTTATTTTATTTCTTTATTCACGTACAAGCAAACGTTTCGGCGGATTTCGCCTTCCTCAGAGCCTGTAAAGGTCAAGTTGACAGCAATCTATTCGACCAAGAACCTCCATAACCAAACAAAGGAACTCTAAACCAAGATTTCAATCACATTAGACACAGCTTTGCACACTTACCGCTTTCTATGAGGCTTCCACTGAGTATGTCGTGTGAAGACCGACCGCACAGAATTCACATGGAAGCGTAATGTGCCCCTCCCATCAGAATAACAGGTTTATATACTGTCCAATATCGCGCATGATAATGAGGCATTCCTCCTTGCGGTTCCTTTTCGGATTCTTGGAATTAATCCAGAATGCCTCCAGAGTTTAGCGCGCTTGTGTTCTCGATTCTCGAGCGAGGATCGTAACCCTTACTTATTGTTAGGCGCTTATCGATTTATTTTTAGGCGCTTTACAACTAACAATACTGCAATATATACGTAGTGGCCCACCCGAGCGCCGCAGACAAACCATGCCTACCAATCCTCGTGGGTAACGCAAATTGTTTCCAAATTTGTCTGGAAGGATAAAACCGCTGACTTGATAATGTCCTGACTTTTATTTGCTGCCTGTTCTTTTTTCATAGTACGGTACTGCAAGACAACCACAAGAATGTGGAGATATGAGAAAAACTCTGAACCTCAGTTTGGCTTCGAACCTGCAGTTACCCTTGGCGGGGCTTCACCACGCCAATCGAGGCCGCTGCTCTGTGATTCTCTTAGACGCCGTGTTTACCATGTCATAAAAAGGCAGTAAACAAAAGTTAAGACATTGTGATTTCGACGACGCTCTCAGTTTAACTAGGTTCAATGCCTATTTGTGGACTACAGATTGTTCTTTTTAACGAGTGGTCGCTGATAGCACCGATAAATAATACGTAGAATAAGAAGATGGCTGAGAGAACGACTGACTGGACTTGATGGGTCGGTGGTCCACCGAAAGTGATCGCATAGCCGAAATAAGCTTTCGACCATTTCTGCAATGCTACGAATGGAACCGAATGCATAGCGTATCCTTGGATGGTTCCACCTACGTCGAACAAGCGTTTATGCGCTCATCCTATCAGTAGTAAACGAAAACAAAGTCAGGGAATCGCTTTTCTTTCACTGAAAACTGCTCCAATTTTCTTTCTTACCCATTAAGGAAAAAAGCAATCTCTTTAAATGAGAATGTGGGATATTCAAGATCTGTTAATACGATAATGGCATGGATTATATTAGTGCGGTTTTTTTTCGAGTTTTTACAAATCCATGGCGCACTTGGACACTTTATCTCTTTTCCAGTTAGGAAATTGTTTTGCTCCTCATTGTATGGCCTTTTTCCGAATCTTTCGCTAGAAAATGTCCTCATCGTTGATGTTGTGTCGAAAAGATTTCTTCATTGTAAAAGCCACAAACTTTCTAATTTATCCTGTAAAGGTGGCAATAACAGCAACAATAATAACACAATGTTCACCTCTTATTTTCTGCCTACTAACATTTTTCACGGCAAAGTGTGATGTGAAATACAATCACAGTGTTGCTGGGATATTCGCAAAACTTGGACCCCCGGCCAGATCGATCCACGTTCTGGAGCTCAAACATTACACACTACGCCACGAAGGCCCTTGGTCTGCGTTTCTCTCAGCTAGTTTTCTACCTAAGGGAAATCGTCGTTCGATCTGGCACGAGGCTCAATTTTTGCAAATATCTCAGCCTCGTTGTTGTTGTAATTCACATCATACTCTGACGTGAAAAATTATAGTAGACAGGAAACAAAAGGCTAACATTGTCATTTCGACTATAGCCACAGCTTAACCGAGTTCAACGCCCAATTGTGCTCCCTAGATCAATCCCACTCACGGGTGATCGCTGATGGCAGCGTTAGGTAGAAAACTAGCTGAGAGAAACGCAGAGCAAAGGCCTCCGTAGCGCAGTTAGTAATAACACAATTCAACAATAAAAATGAAAGCGTAGAATTGTTATACTGCCAGATTGGAATGATTTGCAAGCAGAATCAAATTTAACCAACAGTTGCTGCTCATCGCTTACTCATGTTTTCATGAAGTGTTTTAGAATCCTGTGCCACTGTTATTTGTTATAATTGCGCGAGAAAACTAATAGCTCTTAGTTTCAGTGCTCATTCTTCTTTAAAGTTCGTATTCAAAGTCTTCAAATAATGAATAAGCATTAAAACTTCGATAGCAGCAAAGTAAATTATGAATTTGAAAAAGTCAGTTAGAGATCAGGAATGAGGAATGGGTGATCCAAATGATCAAGGAGCGGATAACACAGTGGTAGTGATGTCGGCCATCACGAGCATGGTGCTAGTTCGATTCCGCCCTGGTCGAACCACCTGTCTTCTCTCTGGGGTCGAAAAATTAGTGCCGGGCTTGTACGGGAAAAAATCACTCTCTGCAACCTGAGTACCCTCCAGCCCTGTTATCTCAGGACTCTAGAGAGAACAGATTCGACGAACATTCTACGACATTCACGATAAAGTGAAAATCCTCAAGCAGTAGACGAAGCCACACGTAAAAGTTGGAAAATTTTCGTGGATAATGGATGCGAGGAAATGAATCCAATGTGAGAAGTGTTGGGATCCGCAAAGTAGACGTGAAAACGGATTTTATAAAATAAAATAAGTTATAGATCACGACCGATAGCTAACGATGAGAATGAGACAATGGAGTACTAGATGGGCGGATCCATAGAACTTCTTTTATATTCGAACTTAATATTCATAAATTATCGTTGATGTGAACTGGTTATTCTTTGATTACAGTAATCCTCCCACACTGATTAAATTCCTCAAAAAAAATCCCATAGAAAAGTTACCAGCCGTTGCGATAGTGGGCGACTGTTCTCACTCATATGTTATTATGAACTGGTCTTGTTGAGCCGGTGTGAGGTTGTTGTAAGGTGCCGTTGCTGTTGTTGCTATTGTTGTTGTCGTCGCTGTTGTAGTTCGATGGCAGACGTTTCGGCGATTTCGCTTTCCTCAGAGTTATTTTTGCATGAAAATACGTCCAAGCTCTGAGGAAAGCGAAATTGCTGGAACGTTAGCCATCAAATTACAACAACGACAACGACAACAACAAAAGCAACAACAACAACAGCAACGAAACATTACAGGAACTTCGAAACGGCTCAGCATGATCAGTTCATAGAAACATGTAAATACGTATCTCAATTATTTACCCCAAGGTTTATGGGGAGTCGGACTTTTGTGTTCTAGCTCATACAAGAGCTACAGTACGCATTAAATAGTACGCCAATGCGGCTACAACACTTCGGATTGCGGAAGTACGCCTTCGATGGTGCCGCATTTCATTGGCACTGGTCCTAATAGAGCGATGGATCCGATCCCAAAACTCTCGCCATGGACTTTTGCAGATAAGATATGAGTAGACTTGCAAATCTATGAATGAGTCTATAAGCGCCAACTGATGCAAGATAACTAAACTCTTTCATGTCTATCTACGATTAGCCTGAAAAATTTGGCTGCATATTTCGTCAAAAAAGGCTTCATTCCGATACCTGTGTCATTTAGAAGATGAGTTTGTCACCAAAACAGAAATATAAGAACTGAATTTCAAAGTGAAAGCACCGAAAAAGTGTATGTGTGGATAGAAGATGACTGCGTCTTTTCATGGTGACGTGGGCGTTCGCTTTTTATAGGAACAGAATAAATGCAAAGCTTTCAACTTGAGTGCAATATAACCGTTGGCTATACAAGCCTTTACGTCTAAATTGAAGACAAATTAATTCATTTAGTGTTTTATTACTGAGAAAGAATCTATCCAAGTGCTAATCAACAATTAGAAATTTGTCGCCGTCACAACAGAAACGTAGTGAAGGCAGCACGCGATCCTTCATCAATTCCACGAAAACCGACGATTGCGAGGTTTTGAAGATGTTCTCGAAACACTCCCTCTGGAAACTCTCAAGGAGAAAGAATGGAACGAAAACTTACCTGGTTAGTAAGAAAAAAAAGAGGACCACTGCGCAGGAAATTGGTGTGCTGGAAATCAGACGAGATTCGTGAGCACGAGCTACTCAAAAATTCAACTAGGAATTAAGGATATGGTTCAGTGACTGATTAAATACGGTGAGATACTACACTTATTATATTTTATAAATCATATGTCGAGGGTTATATTAAGACAATGGATTTCATAGCATACTGTAGAAAATAAAAAATTATGAAGGAGAAAGACATGATTTACAAACTAAGAAGGAAGGAAAACTATTATCTCTAAGAATGGGACTTGCCCCGGACGAGTTTCACCGATCCATCTCGCTAGCACTCATCGGAACTCACTGAATATTTTGCTTGAGTGTTCAGAAATCATGCAGCAATTTTTTTGCTTTTATCGTTTTATGGAGCTTATTAATTTAATAAATCTGAAAGCACAGCAATGAAATAAGAAAAATGTGAAATGAACAAAA
Source organism: Angiostrongylus costaricensis (assembly GCA_900624975.1). Taxonomy (NCBI): domain Eukaryota; kingdom Metazoa; phylum Nematoda; class Chromadorea; order Rhabditida; family Metastrongylidae; genus Angiostrongylus; species Angiostrongylus costaricensis. The sequence continues at coordinate 22,849 of UYYA01004859.1, read as the reverse complement.
CAACATAAGAACGTTAGAAACAAAAAAGGGAAGTTGGACTATTCGGGTAAAAGCTAATTAAAGGAAGAGTATAGGAAAAAATTGAGGAAAAGCAATGAACTACAGAACAACACAGGAGAGAACCTTAAACGCTGAAAAAGGTAAAATAGAAACAAACTTTATATATAAGTAGACGGAGACAGGCTACTGTATAAAACTGTTAGAACGAACGAACACATTTGTTTATCAAATGACTGATTCGTTAAGATGGGTGAGGAAAAAATTAGCGGCAATGGCACGGATGGCAATTAGGTGAACAAGTTGATGGCCATAAACGGAGTGGCCGCTGGAAGCACAACACTCATGCGTTCAATCACCAGAGTACTATCATGTGAATGAAGGCGTCGAATGTTGAAGTAAAGTCGACACGCTAGATACAGGAAGATCATTTCGTGAACCAACCCTAGTGAGCACAACACAATCAAGGCCCCAATCTTCCAGGATGAGTACAATGATGCCAGAATTGCACACTAAGTTTCTTCCAATAAAGAATCCCTGAAGACTACGTGTGATGGAGATTTGGGAACCCTCTAGCACGTCTGTTCGAGCATTTCAGTGAGAATCGACTCGACAGGCATTCAGTGGCATTCCTAGGGGTCAGAAATTCTCAAAAAGCAGGCGAATGAATCCACACGCGAAAAGTTCGAAGACCTTCGTGGATGATGGATGTAAGACAAGGAATTGAAGGTAAGGGGTAATTTGGACCCGTGCAAAACGATGTAGCATCATGGAAAAACAGAGACGGAAGAAATTTCCAGAACCGACTCTTTATTAATCTCGGTATTGGTCAATACCGTTTTATTGATCAGTGGGCACGAGGTTCTTATCGTAGTACCTAATAACAATGAAGCTGCAATTTAGGTTTCGAGGTTATTTGTTGTGGTTATGAAAATGTTCGGCTGAATAGATTACATGTCAATTTACCACTCCACGTTCTGAGGAAGGCGAAATCCACCGAAGCATCAGCTATAATAATAAATATTACAATAACGATCTCGACCTCCCTATTGAAGAGGCAGTAAGTTAAAGATGAAGAAAAAATGAAACACATTCAGTTGTTTCAGCCCATTCTGTTTGAATACGAATATATTTTCCGAAAAATCCAATGAATAACTACAGTACACAGGAATCCAGTCCACATATCCACAAAAAGTCGTCCGCGAAGGTTCGTACGTTTGTCAGTGACAACATTACTAATCAAATTCTCTCATAATCACCAGCTTTTCATGCATGAGCGGTGGCTGAACTGGCGAGTAGTTAATTTCCACTCAATGGACGAAGCGAAAAAAAACAAGATGTAAACACTTCTACTATCGTTTGGTCATCAATTTTATCAAGAAAGAGAAAAAAATGTTTCAAGAATAAAAAAATGGTAAGAAAAACCGAAACGACATAAAACGGCGGTACTAAGAAGCAGCACAGAATGGTGTATAAGAGTTGTTGTGGTGAGCTTTGAAACCAGTAAACACATTTATTATGTAAATCTCTCAGTAAACCTCTACAGCCCATTAATGTGTTGTCGACACCGGAGCAGAAATACGAGGCATCGATTTATCCTGGAGATACGACACCAAATTCAGCTTTTCAGTAATTGCTTGCATGCTGTAGATGTTTGTTAGCTTTCTCTGGCTACTATATAGGTCCACTACCATCCTGATACCAAACTAGTCGCATGGCGGCAAATTTCCTTCTGATCCACAAGAGTTGCGACTGCTTGTGCTGGTGACGACCTGGGGCACGTTTTGGCTTGGCTGTCCTAGTGACTCCAGGAAACTACAATGGCTAAACTAGTAAATCTCCAGAGAATGGAAATTATGCTGGAGACCGTAAGACCAATGAAGATGCGCCATCCAATTATCCAGGTAGGTTTCTATATAGGAAATCTTTATAATAAAAGAAATACAAAGAAAAAACAATCTGAGAAGTGAAAAATGCGGTGAGTATTAGAATAATATAAAGTTTAGAGCTAGGACTTGAAAAATACTGGAAGAGCATAGAGTATTGCAAAAGCAGACTAATTCTTCATATATCAGGTGAAAAAGTTTTTTTGCAACCAAATAGCCCTAGAGTTAAAGAACTATGCTTTATTAGTGTTCTTCATATCCTGCTAAAATCTGTTTCGAAAACAAGTTGAAAAGCGGTTACAAGTCATAACATTAATCCGTGAAAACTCTTTCAAATCAGTGATGTCGATCGTTTTATGATAACAAGTTGGAAGCTACTCACAATAGTGCATGAGGACAATTGGCAGCTAAATGAAGAAGCTCGCGCCCGTGAGCGGATACGGTAGTATGCAGTATTTAGATCAGCGTTCGTTGTTCTCTTACTTGACTTTGTATGAGATAGTGCCCCCATACTTGATGGCTGATCTAAATAAGTTTGCGTTGTATGATTAATCATGGTAAACTACATACAGTGTCCAATATGCACTTTTCACAATATAGAAATATAACTGCACCTAACTGCCATTATAATTCTTTAGCACACTTTTTATAACTTTCATACTTCTCGTGAAACTTCGTTAAAATCTACAGACATGGATAACAATCGTGGGTGTATGGGTGTATAGGTGTATGGGTGTGTGGGTGTGTATGTATGTATGTATATGGCCTGTTTGCGTGTTTGTGTGCATGCGTGGGTGTGTGGCTGTTTGGGTGCGGGTGTCCGTGTGAATATATCGCATTTATGTACGATACAGTGGCGCTGAAGCCAATTGTTGGGAGACTCGCATTTATAATAACAAAGTTAGCGTTCTTTGTTCAGGTAGCATTCGTTGTAGCAAATGTTTACATAGTTAATATTTTCATCAAATAGAAGAGAATAGGTGTGAATAAGGTCGCAAAAGTTCAGTGATAAATGAACGAGCACACTTGTACATAACTATGGATGCATATAATTTTTCAAGCCGTCTTTCGAATCATAGCACATCTTCAGACTCTTGGACGGATTCATGGGACGGAGGGATTTCGCACCGCTACTAAATGGAAGTGAAACACCGAGTTGTCGAGGACTCGCTGGAAGGTGACAGATGTCATGAATCAACTATGTATTAAGAAGTTTTGCACACGGAAAGTTTTTGACTTAACGAAAGCGTCTCCAAATCCTGATATCAAGACCCTTGAAAGAGCACGGCGTGTTAGAGAAATCGCCGTTGTAGAAAATATTCAGTCCCACTGACAGAAAACTCCACTCTCGACACCGAAGAGTTGAGCGACACTGAGTGCCTGTCGTGAGTCCAGAAAAAAAACACGGCTCAATCGGCAAAGTAACAATTAATAAGAAATCTATTGAAAGCCAAAAAATTTATTATGAAAACGAACAGAAGAAATGCTATGTGCTACAATGTCTTAATTTTTTAGTTACTGCCTATTCCTTTTTCATGGCAGGGTACTATGTGAAATATAACCACAAAGCTGCTGAAACATAGGCAAAATCCGAAACCTCAGTCGAGCTTCAAATCAGCTATTGCCCTTTTTGGGGACTCACGTGCTATCTATCTACCAGACCGATCAATCTCTTGTTTTGCGCTTCTCTAAACCGTATTTGTGGGTTACTACGTGTCGCGGATAAACAACGTAAGAATGGTATGAATACATCAGGGAAGTACTTCTTTTCCAGCCGCGCTAGTGTGGTTGGTACCTTTCGTACAGGAATAGGCCAAATTATGCATTAGTGTGTGGATGTATCTACGAGTACTAGAATTACACCTTCTGTTCCTATTTATTTGGGAGCGCACATCACAGTGGTTAAGGGTTTCCAGTATTAAATACTTGTTCAGTTAGTGGTACGATCCTGCGCTCATCAATTCGTCCCTTTCTACGTGGTTGGGAAATTGGTAGCAGATTTGTTTGGGAGGATAAAAATACTGAGCTGATACATCGACAGACCACCGTAAAAGTGGTTGGGCCAGATGTGCATTCAATCACTTCTACGGGGTAATATAATAATAATTAACGAATAATCACCAATACATTGCACACCTCTCGGGCTTTGATCAAAGCCAAATGGTTTGTCCCTTTTAAGCTATTCTGAACGAAAACAGTAGAAAATAAAAATTGTCGTAAAAGAAACGTGAGGCGCATGATGTGCTACGACTATGAGGGCTCAAGAGAAAAGAAGGCTTTTAGTCTTAGATTAAATTTTGGTAAAGAAAAGTAGTGAAATAATGGATATGGATGGTTATTGATCGACAGCGTTTCGGTTGGTTAGAAATTTTTACTGACTCGAACATGAGACAATTTTCTGACACATTCGTAAAGAATCCCCAACTGACTTGAATATCTCGATAAAGGTTTTACAAACATTCAGTACTCATTCACACGTTTTTTTTTTTCCTATAAGCGTGCACATCAACGCCAGTATTAATTAAATTAGTGTTGCGCGTGCGAGACGCGTTATAAATATTCAGTTCTCATTTGAGAAAGCAATGCTGACTCTTACATTACGCGCTGAACAATTGTAAAGTAAACAAACACATAACAGTTAGTATAGTACACTACAGTACCGTAGTACACTGAGCTGAATGTAGTGCGGTGGTTAAAGGTCTCCCTGGAATTCACACTGGACCGATCGTGGGTTCGATCTCGAGTCCAGAGATCACAACGGCCACCATTCCGCCGGGTTAGGCAAACTGGTCCTATAATTTTTTGGAAAGACGCCGCAAATCGTTGATCCTACAGGCTAGATATGCACTCTTTCGAATCTACAATGCTTGATAAGTCGAACGCACAGCGCTTTCTTCAGAGAGTGATTATCTCCGAAAGCTTTACCTCTTTCATAGCCGTGCTCCACATCGTTGGAGGGAACGCATGCTCAATTGTGATGTACAGTATGCAATCCAATTCTCTCCCACGGTCTGGAGCCGTTCAACATTTGCCCTCTGAACTGCGTCTAATGTACCAGTCTATGCCACAATAAAGCTTTGCAGACCATTTGTGGGTAGATTTTCCTTAAGAACAAAAAAGTTTAGGAGACTCAACACTTCAACACCAAGAGTGTTGCCTTGACGATGTTTCTCGAGCTAATGGAATTCCTTTAAGAGTTCCGACACGCAACAGGTAAAGATGAAAAAGATGCTGATGACGGCTACCTCGATGTGCTCATTAATGAATGAAAATGCAAGTGATGCAGTGGTTGATAAACGAATAATAAGCTATTTGAATCCTGTAAGAGGTGGTTTGTCGCAGGAGCCTCGATACCTCGATAGGAACCCACTTTCGTCTTCTTCAGAATCGGCTGATACGAGTCAATGGTCCACAAAGATTCTGAAGAAGACGAAGGCATAGAAACGCTAACGGAATGAAACCAACCTAGTTTGATGGCAAAAGATCGATAGAACTAGCTGAGAGACAGGCGAAACGAAGAACCCGCATGGCGTAGTGGTGGACGCGCTACTCCACGGAAAGGACAACAGCGTGTTCGTTCCCCGCCTGCGGTCCGGAGTTTTACATATATCTCAGCATCATTGAGGTTATATTTCGTAGCCTAGTTTCGTTTAATAATCTAAGAAACCACTAATAAAATAATACTAACACAACTTTATAAATGGAGTAACTCACCGATTCACTTCGTTGCAAAGAACGAACTTCCCATAGACGGCAATTCTCTAGTTGCTTACTTTATTGCTATAATGTCTTATTAGAACAAAGCTAATGACTATATCAGAGCAATTCTAGCTTAAAACTCTTTGTCTGGTGAAAAAACAAAGGGGAAGTGCTTGATACCAATTGGAAATCTTATGACATTTAACTCCAAAGAAAATGATTTCTTAAATCTTTTATTTACTGCCTTTTTCTTTTTAATGGCAGGTTATGTTTCGAATTATAACTCGTATGAAATGCTGAGATGTTTGCAAAACTCCGGACCACAGGTGTATGCAGTGGAGAACGAACACGCGCTGTTGTCCTTACCGGGAAGCAGCGCACTTCCCCACTACACCATCCGGGTCAGCGTTTCATACGAGTTATAATTCGAAATGATTTCTGTCAAAAAAATATACTCTTCATGTGAGCATGAAAGTGTGCGGGTTAAGACCATTTCGAAAATAAAGTGTTATTTTAAGAAAATCACTTAAAGTTACGCAGCTCTATGTGAAAATGATGTCAATGCGACCCTTCACAGAAAACAGGGATATCGCCACTATAATGGTGCGATATTTGCAAAACACGCACTCCAATCAAGATTCGAACCCACGATTACGCTTTCAGGGGGCTCACGTGTTGCCCACTGTACTAGTGGCGCACCTGCCTTTGCTTTCCCTCACTCAGTATTCTACCTAACGGTGCCATCAGCAATCACCCGTCAACGAACACGATCTGGAGAGTGGTGCAATGATTCGGAGCCCCGGGAAGGTTATAACGAGTTCGAATTTTGTCCGGGTTCACGTTTTGTAAATATCTCAGCATAGTAGTGGTTGTATTTCACATTATACCGTACCGTTAAAAATATAGTAGGTAGTAAATAAAAATTTAACATAGAGGTATAATTTCAAGTCACGTTTACATTTACATTCCACTTTTTCAGTATTTGCAATAACTTGTAGCTGTCAGCATGTAGTCTGAATCTTACCATTCTTTTCTACTCTTTTTTATACTGAGAAACGTACTTATTTTCAAAGGTGACGGAAATATCGATCGACAACATAAGGAAAGAAAAAATTGAAAGAAAATTCCTAGTTCAGGAAAAATAAACAAATATGATGATCCAAATCATATAGAAACTCTAACCAGACAGAAATATAGAAGGTGACGAGGATTGCCATCAAAGTACAATTTTTGAAATGCATTCTTCTTTCGCTCCTAATAACCAGAAAACTACACTATTAAGAAGAGGACATCGAACTGAAACCGAAGAGGGCGGGGAGGAGGAGAGGGAGAGTGGAAAGAAGAGGAAGCTGGACCTGGGCCTCTTAGAACGAGGCCGACATCTCTTCCTTGATGGTGAAACGAAACCGGTTGGTGGTTTTGTTAAAATCATAGATAAATGCCGTTAGAGTCTTATTAGAGGTTTTCCTTTTCTGTGAAGAAAAAAGGTGTAGTAAAAGATAATCAGTTAAACTCTTAGGTCATAATGGCATCCCAAAGAATCTCCAAGTGATAAATAGCCGAACAAGATTTTGAGTTTTTAAGAACAATTTCCCATTAACCTCGGCCTTCTAAAAGTCAGGTTTCCATTCTCGAGCAGCCATGACGGTGCCTATAACAAAATTTACTCAATACTATACTGGCTAGCATTTCGGCTTTTGGTTTAGGCTTCTTCAGATCCTGGAAATGTTAAAATGACACGTAGTCTACTTTGCCAAAATCTTTCGTTACCTAAAAAAAGGCTCAAAGAAAAAATTCATTCCCCATTCTAAGCAGCTTCTTTCAAACACTCACTGTTTTGCTCGTTGAAAGACTTCCAGATATTGTTGGATAACAGCTGCACAGAGCCGTACATAGATCAGGAATGTTGACTGATCAGGTTAAAAATCAACCTGACGTAAGGCGCGAGGTCACGCATGAAGGCTGTCCTCCCTTGCTCTTCGTTCTTGGGCCTTTGGAATTTACCTAAAACGCCTCAAGAATTCTACGCTCCGGTGTTTCAGATTCCTATCCGAGGTTAGTGACTTTTGTTTCGAAATCTCCGTTGTGTCATTGTGCCCTATGCGCGCCAAATTGAGTGTTTTGTTTCACTTTAAATTTTCCAACTAGGTGCTTCTTTATAAGGATGCAGAGTGGTCTACCAGTTTCGCCGTCGTATTTGTCCCAACATGTTTTAGGAGAAATCGGCTACTCGGTACAAGAACTCATGCAGTCGCAGTTTCTACTGCTGCGAGAAATTGTGAAATCTTGTGTTAAACCCAGATACATGAGAGTAAGAACCAGCTAGGTTTTAGAGTGTTCGGTGACACTTCAATCAATACTAGCGAGTTCTTTAAGCTGATCCTCCTAAAACAATTATGGCTATCGTTATTTTGTTAAAGACGTACGATCTCTCATCATACCTCAGGCTTATTTCTTTCCGACCCTTAACCAAGAACATTTCTCATCCATGTGCGGCTTTCTACGAAACGTCTATGCCAAAGAACTGTAAGACTTATGAGGAGCAAAACAGTGAGAGTTTAAAGGAAGCTGGCTGCTATGCGAATGAAATTTGCGCATTAGATTGGATCCGTTATGGTTGTGAAAGTGTTTGGCTGAATAGATTGCATACCAATTTGATAGTTCCAGGCTCTGAGGAAGGTGAAACCGCTGAAACGTCAGCCAGTAAAAAAATAAAGCTTTCGGCGTTGATCAAGTCTCGGGGGATGCGCCATGCATTCGCCTTCATTAAGCATCGTCTGGAGGCGATTGGATACATATCTGGCCTTCACAATGACTCGCAGTGGCCTACCGATGTATCGAACCAGTACTGCTATCCTTTCAGACAAGTTTGTTACCAGTTTACCGACCCGGAGTGATGGAAGACTTGATGAGCCAGTGGAGCAGGAGAAGATGGATCCTATGTGTGTTTCATGGGGCGCCTTTGACCACTGCATCATACCCGCCCATCGTCAGCCAGTACTGTATTAAACGAATCTTGTTGTTGGCAAGGTCATGCCTGCTCAAAGATACAATACTGGCGATCCTGTTCACTGAACAGTATTATTTCTGCAACCGCTTCTTCAGAGATTCTTAAACAAAATAAAACTAACATGGAGTGGACGAAGTGCCTTCGCCATATAGACGAAAGTAGGAAACATACCGCATCATTATTGAACAATCCTTTGTGTGGATGTACTTCATAAGGTTGGAAGTTATTTTTTTTTCAATTCTTGTAAAGCTTTTAAAGGACAGATGTTAGTTCATCTGTATGGAATGAAATATTGCGTCATGAACTTATTCTAGTTAATGAACAAGCACCATAAGTTTCACTATTGTAAACCACTTTATTTTAATCATTATGCAAAGTTTTTCGCTTTCTTGAAAATGCAAGAACGCCAAAGGGCTTAATTTTTGTGATTTTGTGACGAGGGGCGTCAGTTGGTTGGTAGATAGCACATAAGCACAACCCTCTCTAGAAGAGTAATTGTGGTTTCGAAGCACAGCTAAGGTTCCGAGTTTCACTCATATTTCAGCATCCTTAAGGAGCTTGACATTCATCATCTAGAGTGAACATCGAACTCACTGACAAAATTCATCTTTTCCAATGGATGTATATTAACGATGACTGCAAAACCGCGCCGAAGAAAACTCGATAAGCAGAGAAGCTAACGGAAAAACTGAAAATAAATTCTGTCGCTAGCTCTTTCATAACCACATCGAAAAAAGATGCTTCTAGTAAAAATGGACGGAAAGGGAATGGTGTAAGGATGTTTATCATCCTCGATTTATTCTTATATCTTTTAGAATATCGTTTGGACGAGCAGAGACGATTTGGAAGCTAAAACTTAAACAAGAACGAGTTCAAAAGAAATTCATCTACAAAAGCCTCTTACTTACTTGATACTTGATACTTGAGTGGCCCGTGCTCACTAGTTGTGCGGGTCATAATCTCTATTTTTCGGAAATTTGCTGGCTAAGCCATTGTGATTCCCTGGAATCCGAAGGTCATCCTAGCCAAAGTCTGCTCCATGTCGTCACTATCACAAGCAGCCACCACCGTTGTGGATCAGAAGGAGATTTGCCACCATGCGACTAGTTTGGTAGCAGAACGGTGGTGGATCCCGGTATTGGTTTACTCTTAGCTAGGCTTCCTGATAGAAACCGCCTGCTAACTGTAAAAAATGTGTTGGAAAAGACAGACGAATGTCTGCTCAAAGGCTACTGTACCAATGGATTACTGTGACACAGTACGCATTTGAAACAAGCTCTTCAGTACGCTTCCACATGAATTCTGTGCGGTTGGTTTTCACGCGACATACTCAGTGGAAGACCTATAGAAAGCGGCTGTGAGGAAGGCGAAATCCGCCGAAACGTCAGCTTGTACGTAAATAAAAAAATAAAATAGCACCTCGTGTTTGCTGAACAGAAGTAGAAAGAATTGTTCAATCACTGCCGAGGTTAATAGAAAGTCGGACGTGGAAGCTCTTCAGTATTTTCAAAAAGAATTAGTCGCGTAAAGTCAGCTGAAGTCAGCTTTAGCCTCAGCCTAACTGGATTCGTTGCCGATTCGGGTTACCCAGATCAATCGCACTGACGGGTGTTTGCTGATGGTGCCGATCAATAGAACTAGAGGATAATAGCGCAGTTGTTCCACACCGCAGACACCTGCAGTCCGGAGTTTTGCCAATATCTCAGCATTACCTTAATTGTGGAGACTTTTCATATAATCCTGGCCACCTAGGTTTTTTAAAGAAGTGGTGGTCTGCTTTTCTATAAAATTGATGTCCCATCAACGAATGGACCTGCATCGACTACCGTATCCGAATAACTGAGGTTCTAAGAAAGAAGTGTGAGAAAAGCATTGCGCGAGTTAATCGCGAAATAGTGCATCCTCCCGCTCAAGGAATGTTGCAAAAGCCTCGATTGCCGACGAGGTGAAACTGTTGCAATACAAAGGAATAGATATGATCGCTCAAGAATACGTAGCTGCTTCGATGTGATCGGAATCGCTTGAGAAAGTGTCTAATCGGCTCGTAAAGGTTTAACTTTAGATAACTCAGATAAAATTTCCCAACCATCCACGTCCACTCAATCTAATTCACTGAATCCGGCCTCACGTTTATGTAGAGAACATGGAGACCAGGAAGTCCAAAAGGCATAATACTTCTGAAAAGTATCCAAAGCGGACAGAGAACCACTCTTCTTAAAGGCAGACCGGACAACGAGGTAGCTAATTAGCATTCATTTAAAGGGAAGATGTTACCATTTTCGAGGGTAGTGCAATGGTTAAGTTTTTTCTCTTCTACTATATCTACTATAAGTAAGTTAATACTAGTCCGACTACTAGAGGATAGATTAGTAAAAAAAAAATAGTTTCAATTGGCAATCGACTAAGAAACGCCTTCTTTAACGGAGAACTGCCGGATGAAGCCAAGTCATTTCGGCGCCGGCAGGAAACGTCGTATATAAAAGGGCAGTGCTTGCTGGCGATATTTCATTTGTACAATGCTCCACTGTACCCGATTTGAATCGGTACAAAGACCATGAAGGCCTACACTGCAAGAGGAAAAAACTGCTGCGCACACTCTACTCGAACCGCCGTGGTTCTCATGAAGGCGATGGCACTGAAACCGTTATCCATAACAGAGAGTTGTAACAACCTCGTTTAAGGTTTTCAACAAACCAAAACATTGTTTAGAAAATTTCTTCAACATACATGGGATCGTGGATCCTATTCTTCTGGAGCGGACCACTTTTTGTATGAGACATGCCTAGAAAGACAAGAACCTTGATTTATTTATTTATGTGGTCTTATAAACTGATCTTCTTAGGCTGACGCGAGGTTGGTACAGATCTTCGTTGTCGTTGTCGTTGTTTTTGATGTTATTGATCGATGGCTGACGTTTCGGCGACTTCGCCTTCCTCAGAGCCTGGACGTACTTTATGTTAGAATACTTTTTATTATTCGGTGGAAAAAGAAGGTTAAAGTATTAATGAAGATCAAACTTTCAAATAGACGCCATATTGAACAGAAAGGCCACTCACCGTGATGTTACGTGCGGGACTGGCCCACACGTAGTTCACGTGGGGTCGCGAGCAAGACACGCCCCGGGGTCAAAATATCATTTTGAAATAGGGCGCCAGGTCACGCGTGATAGTGAGGCATTCGTCCTTCCGCTTCATCTTTGGATTTTTGAAATTTATCCAAAACGCCTCAAGAGTTTTGCGCGTTGATGTTTTTGATTCCTGCGCTCGGATCCGCACATTCACTTCAAAATCATCGCCGTTGTGCTTTTGTGCCCTATGCGTACCTAGAGGGGTGTTTAAACGGATTTTAGCTTTCCCATCTAGATGTTCTTTTATGCGGACACAAAGTGGTCTACCCGTTTCCCCGATATATTCCTCGCCGCATGCATTACATGAGATCAAGTATATTATACCTAAANGATCTTCTTAGGCTGACGCGAGGTTGGTACAGATCTTCGTTGTCGTTGTCGTTGTTTTTGATGTTATTGATCGATGGCTGACGTTTCGGCGACTTCGCCTTCCTCAGAGCCTGGACGTACTTTATGTTAGAATACTTTTTATTATTCGGTGGAAAAAGAAGGTTAAAGTATTAATGAAGATCAAACTTTCAAATAGACGCCATATTGAACAGAAAGGCCACTCACCGTGATGTTACGTGCGGGACTGGCCCACACGTAGTTCACGTGGGGTCGCGAGCAAGACACGCCCCGGGGTCAAAATATCATTTTGAAATAGGGCGCCAGGTCACGCGTGATAGTGAGGCATTCGTCCTTCCGCTTCATCTTTGGATTTTTGAAATTTATCCAAAACGCCTCAAGAGTTTTGCGCGTTGATGTTTTTGATTCCTGCGCTCGGATCCGCACATTCACTTCAAAATCATCGCCGTTGTGCTTTTGTGCCCTATGCGTACCTAGAGGGGTGTTTAAACGGATTTTAGCTTTCCCATCTAGATGTTCTTTTATGCGGACACAAAGTGGTCTACCCGTCTCCCCGATATATTCCTCGCTGCATGCATTATATGAGATCAGGTATATTATACCTGAACTCATGCAATCCCCGGCACTCCCATTGGGGCAGATCATACAGTTTTCTGAGCTGCACAAACTATCATGGAGACGGTTTCGAACTAACTGGCGGCGTAGGGTGGGATGTCAATAATCGTTACATAATTTTCAAGACCACTTTTTCTTAAGCACTTTTTTAATGGCGTGTTGCACCTTGTAATGCATAAATACATCGCAAGTTACTGTGCAAACGAAAGATGCATTCACCTTTATGATGCTACGAATAGAGTCGTATGCATGGTCAAAGACTGATCAACGCTCTATCTTTCTACTAGCGGTTCATGGAACAAGTAAGTGTTTTCATATTTAAGTAGCCAGTAGTTCGTTCGTTCAGAACTTCCACGAAAGCAATATTCTGGAAGAATACGTAACGAAGAAGAGAAAAACAGAGCACTGCGATCTTTCAAGACTTTTAGGTAAGCCACTGAAGGCGAACAAATTGTGCTAAAAAGTGTATGTTTTGTCTAAAACTTTAATGTCATAGCTATTACTGTATGGTCGAAGGCCTTTCAGCTTGCCCGTACGTTCAACACGCGATTTCTACTCTTACGGGCGGTCTTGGTGGCAAAATGCTGTGCGGTTTCGCTGTTGTTCTTCAAACTGGCGGTGTCACACACGGAAATTCTCGTTCTGTTGGTACGAGTCCAACAAAACGTCCATGTTCGATTTCTCTTAGTAAAACGACGGAGACGGGAAGAGATTTACACAAAATGGAAGGACAAAATAGCCACTGTATGAAGCATTGATTAGGACATTGACCTATCTTCATTTATCACTAACATATTCGGCAGTTCCATATGATTATCTTGTTGGCTGAATTATTCAGTTTTTTATTACAATAAGATATTGCCGATTTGGTCACGATAAAAGTGGTCTACTTTGGAAATCCAGGAAGAAGGCTGGGTTTTGTATTTAAACAGACGCAGAAGGAAAGTGAGAAAACCAGATGGAGACGATTACTTTCGTTCCGTATGTTTGAAAAGACAAAGAAAAAAACAATGTTTTGACAAAGCTGCATTCACTTTCCTGAGAGAGTTTTAGTCACTTAGACTTTATAGACTCACTTAGACATTATACTTCCATGTGATTTCTGTGCGGTTGGTCTGACATACTTACGACATACATACGTGACCTACTTAGTGGAAACCTCATAGGAAGCGGCTCTGAGGAAGGCGAAATCGTGGCAGTTACTTAGACTTTAACTGTAAAAATGATAGCTGGCTAGGACGGCTATACATTGAGTTGGTACGTCTCGTAATAAATCCCACGACCGACTTTCTATTAACCTCGGCATTGCTCAAGTAATTCTTCGTATTCCTGCTGAGCAAACGCGAGATGTTATTCTATTCTTTATTCACGAACAAGCTGACGTTTCGACGGATTTCGCCTTCCTCAGAGCCTGGAAAGGTCAAGTTGACAGCAATCTATTCTGCCAAACACCTCCATAACCAAACAGAGAAAACGCTGAACCAAGATTTCAATCACATTGAGCATAGAATAGCTTCTTTCACACTCACCGCTTTCTATGAGTCTTCCACTGAGTATGTCGCGTGGAGACCAATCGTACAGAATTCACATGGAAGCGTAATGTGCCATTCCCATCAGAATAACAGGCTTATGTACTGCCCAATATCACGCGTGATAATGAGACATTCGTCCCTGCGGTTCATTTTCGGATTTCTGGAATTCAGAACTCCTCGAGAGTTTTGCGCGTTTGTGTTCTCGATTCCTATGCGAGGTTCGTGACACGCACTTCAAAGTCCTCCCCATTCGCCAACTTATTCGTTTCTGCACGCTCTAGAAGAGATCAGATAAACTGTACCCGGGCTCATGCAATCACCGTCTCTACCACTGGGGCAAATTATGCAATTTTGAGTTGCACATAGACGGTCATATAGGCGGTTACGAACTAGCTGGCGCTTAAGATTACTCGGTGGTATTTCAACTACGCTTACCGATTTCTCTAAACTCGCCCTTCTTAAGCAGCTTTTTATCTCTGTACTTATATCATTTGAGATGAAGGATAGGATAAACGGTACCCTTCTATCGCTAGAGTCGTCGTTTGGGGCCTAGGATTTCCCCTACACCTATCCCGAGCAACAGTTTCGTAGCCATTAGAAATCGCTATTTGCCGGGCCATGTTCCGGGACTCCTCTCTCTGCTCTCTTCCCGTGCACACGTTGGTTGCTGTTCGAAACATGTTTCTTACAGGCGCCCTTTTCGTTTGAGAGGTGTGAGAGGAGAGGTAATGAACCAAGATGTTTTTACTACTTGGCTTTCGGTACCACTTCGAAATGTAGTCATTCTCTTATGGGTTACTTTCGACATTCCTGTCAGAAAGAAAATTAACCTGTCAGAAAATCGTTATCGAAATAGGTGACTGATACGTGCATGCGAAAGCCGTGTGTAAAAACAAACTTTGAAAAAAATACCAAGACGAATATGCTAAGTCTGAACGAAGGGGGGAACAATTCTTTTAATAAGTTTTTTAATAATATGCAAAATAGAATCTTCCATTGTATGGGGCAATGGTGACGATGCTTACGATATGACAGAAAACCAAGCTTTTCAGCTATCGCATTCATAGGCTGTTTCGGTATGCAGTGGCTGACCCTTTTAGATTTGAGGAAGATGAGCCACCTTGCGAGTAGGTTATTGCGAGAAAGGGAATTTTGCTAACCGTGCTCATAAATAAGCTCCTGGATGGAGATGTCAGAGTTTTCGGCTAGAACAAGAATTCTCGCATTTGCTGTTAAAAAAATCAATGACAGATTTAATGAGTACATAGTACTTTTTGCTTTAAGATACATCAAGGTTATGGCATTCTATGCCTGGCATCCATCACAAAGTAATAACACTGGGGTCATAATGAGGACATGATGACCACTCATAACGATGATTCGTCTACTTCGGAAAAGTGACTAAAGCTTTTGAGAAAAGCGGAAAGGTCCAGGTTAGCCAATAAACTTCCCTGCCTATCAAAGTGATGCGAGATAGCTATCCTCAAAATATCCAGTATATAGGGTTTGGTAAAACGAAAGGTTGAGTCACTCCCACGACCGACTTTCTATTAACCTCGGCATTGATCAAATAATTCGTCGTATTTTTGTTGAGGAAACGCGAGGTGAAAGGTTGAGTTACTCTCTTAAATTTAGGTGTTAACCACTTTAATGTGTAATAAAAGTGAGAAGAACAATTGAAGAGCTTCATAGCCTTGAAGCTAATGAGACTGGAAGAAAATGAGCAAAGTGGTATTGGATACACATTGTCCATGTTTTAGACTCATCAGCTAGGGAAAAACCTGACTTTATCGCATATCCTAATTACGAACAAACAGTACTGGAAATATGAGGACTTATCGTTTTAAACCAGAAATCTTATCTAAAGGATATTGGATATGGTTGGAAGTTCTGTACGAAGGAATTAATGGGCGAATTTGGGCGTTCATTATTCCCCAAAAAAAAAAACTTTCGCTTTCCGAAGAGAGAAAAGTTGAGAATAAACAAAAGTGATAGAAGAGCTTTGGCTATAGTTTTAGCCAATCTCAGTTCTCTTTTTAGATGAGTTTTTCCGAGAAGATTAAAAGATAAAAGGAAAGAAGGGAGCTCATGGCGTTGATTAATCCCTGAGGGATGCGCCATGCATTTGACTCCAGTAAGGACACTTAGAGTGAAGGAATGCATATCTGGCCTAAATAATGATTTACAGTATCCTACCAATGTATTGAGTCAGTGCTGCTATATTCCTAGACGGCCCTAGCAACAATTTGCCTGCTCAGGGAATGAGCTTGCTGAGCGTAGGGCTCGAAATCGAACACATGCGTATTGCAGGGCACTTCTATCCATTACGCAACCCTCGCCCTTTTGAAAAGGATAGGAAGATGAAATGCTCAAAATGGAACTGAACAAAATGGCTGTTTTTCTTTTTGGTGACGCTTGTCTGATACAAAATAAGTGATGAAGAATAAAAGGAAGAAGCAAAAAGCCAAAAAAGAGACCAATTAACAGCATTGTTCCAATAAACAGTTCGTTTGAAAAGCTGCTAAAAGCATAGGAGACGCTCGCTAGATTTCCAAAATTCTCAACTGCTTGCAGCTGTTCACTCCAGCCTACCATTCCAATAGCACGCAGAGAATCTTTCGCTCTGCAACGACCAGGGTTAGAGACAGACGTATTGTAGTGGCTATAGATCCCCGCAGTATTCGTTTTGTAGTGAGTCCCACTGCGCCGGCTAGGTTAAGCAAGTCTTTCATGCTTTCGCGATTGGCTCTGGTTGGTAACAGAATAGCCTCTATAACCCCTCGAAAATGATTGCATAGGTACAACATTCATTCGGACCGGGGATAGCTCAGTGGTTAGTGGTGCCGTCCATCAAGAAGTAAAGACCCTTGTTCGGTCCTCTCCCTAAACCCTTCTCCGCTGCACATGGGGACGCTTTAGCCCCGCTATCTTCACGACTGCAGATAGATTTGGCTCGATCATCATTCTATAAAATTCATAAGAAAGATGAAATCACCAAGCAGAAGGTTAACCAACAAGAGAAATGTTCGAAGACCACTGTGCGCAGTGAATGCAAGGAAACGATGTATGCATGCACGAAGTGCATGAAGTGCTGGGATCCTCGCAGCAGATGTGATGACGGGTCATGTAAAACAAATGATAAAGTAGCATTCTACTAGCTTTCTATTTGCTCCCTATTACAATTTTTACGACCGGGCACTCGCAGATAGAAAATTAGCTGAGAGACAAACGAAACGAAGGACCGACATGGTGTGACGGTGAACGCATTAGCGCCCGAAAAGGATATCGTTTTCGGTCTCCACCGTAGACACCAGCTTTCCGGAGTTTTGCAAATATTTCAGCATCATTATGGTTGTAATACAATCGCTGGACCTGACGATAATTTCTCGGTCAGAGTGACAGGAGTTGAAGATTTTATAGAATTAAAGGAAAGACTTCGTTCGTTTCCCACCACAGACACCTGCGTTCTGTAGTTCTGCAGATGTCTCACCATCATAGTGGTTGTTTTTCACAAATTAACATTCATTCCACCATTCCTACAATCCGGCGAACGGAGTCTAACGCGTGGCACATTCCTGTAGAAAAGAACAATACCAAAGTCTCTACACTTTATCCTTTAATGGCAGGCGTCTAGTATTGTTCTCAGTTCGCTTGTCTTGATGGAAATATCATTGTATGGCTTACGTAATATCCGAACAGTGATCTTCCGACCTTCGTCATCAGGGCAGGCTGTGGAACATTATAGTCATCACATTCTATCACTGCATCCTGTAATTGCATGGGATTGACAAAGGGAAGGCTTTACCTATCGTTTTCTCACTTCAACCTTCGTCTTGAACCTTGAAATCTCCGCTAGTAAAAAACCGCCCGAATTCCATCTTTTGAAGTACGGGCTACCATATGAAGAAAGACATAGCTCCAGTACCCGATAGTATCTTCGTCGATTGCTTTAGAGCTGAAAAGCACAAATTACAGCTATTTCTGGCAACCCACATGACATCTTACCTTCAGAAAAAGAAATTCCCAAACCATTGGAGGGACGCTGCGTTAGGTCATGTCACCGAAGGGATCTTTGTAACTACCGCGCAGTATGCTTGTTGAGTGTACCCTACAGACATTTAACAAAGATTAACCCTTTGCACATATTCAAGACCCTGGGTAAGCACAACCAGTGGAGGAAGTAGGATTCCGCCAGAAATTCTATTGCATAGACGAAATCGAAACCGTATCACGGGTCATAGGAGTCTGCCGGGAGTACTATCTCTCCTTTATCTTAATCTTTATCAATTAATAAAGCGTTTCACAGCGTCAAAGCGAATGCAGTCCGACTATAGCCTCCACTAAGAACTGGACCCATCCTAAACACGGACATTAGCTGACTGTTATCAGAATTGAAGTGCAAATATACGGCTTTTTCACCGAGTTCTTATCACACCCATAGGAAAAGTTGTTTGACAAGGTGACACAATACCGTCAACGCGCTTAACTGCCACACTACAGTGGATAATGAAGCCACCCGATTGGAACTAGAAGAATGCACACATTGATGGGAAATTCCTATCACATCTCCGTTTTGCTGACGAAGTCGTCTTCCTTTCAACAAGTAGAAACAAAGCAAAGACGGTATCAATGAGCTCAATGAGCTCAACGAAGCGGGGAAAAAAGATTAGACAGCGCAAAAATCGGAAACACACAGTCCATGAAAAACCAAGGAAGCGAAGGCAAACAGGGCAAGCTGGTTGATTTTTTGATTAAAGAGACCGACTCGTAGGAGTACTTTGTGCGTTAAATGAACACGGGGAACAATACGGAGAAGGAATCAAGCAGAAGAAAGACGAAAGCTTGGAGTTGCATTCTGGCCTTTCAAAGGAGCCACACACCAATTATCAGCCACAAAACTCACTACTCAACCTTTCGATTTAACAGTCCTCCCAACGCTCTATTATGCAGCAAAGACGTGAGCTCACAGTCCAGTCACGCCAAGAAATCTGCGCACCACGCATAGAGCTTGTAAGCGATGTCTTCTGATATTTACCCTGCATTCATAACGTCTAGCTAGAATACGCAGCTCAGATCTTCATAACCTATCCCATCTACAGTACTCAGGAGAGCGAAAAATAGATGTATTGGTCACATTAGAAGAAGGACATACGGCAGATGGAGGAAAAGAACTATGGAGTAAATTCCAAAAGAGTGCGCTCACTTGGAACACCACCCAAACGATGGACGGATGTGGTCGATGGTTAACCATCTGCATTCGGAGATGGAAAGGATCTCAGGAATTCGGAATGGGGCTTGCGCACGCCACCATGTTTGAAGTAGACCACCATCATGAACGATGATTGGGTGAGAGAGAAAGGTATGAAAATTATGCTGGAGCCGGCACCACCAGTAAAGACGGGCCTACCCAAGTATTCAAGTAAAAACTGAGTAAAAGTCGAAAAGACACGTCTTCGCATTATTCTGAAGCGCTCAAAGCAATGGTGGGGCGCTGTTGCACATAAATCGAATCTTCTAGAAACTACAAATGCTTAATAAGGAAAAACATCGAATTATTGTTAATTATAATTTAGTATTTTTATAATTTATTATTAAAAGTAAAAAAGGATAAAGCTCTTATCGTTGATCAATCCCTGTGAGCTGTGCCATGCATTTGACTTCATTAAAGATCGTTTGGAGGTGATTGAATGCATATCTGGCCTTTCCAATGACTCGCAGTGGCCCGCCGATATATCGAGCCAATGCTATTATCTTCCCAGACTGGTCTGGTAACAATTCGCCGACCCCGGAGGAGATAGAAGGCTTAGTGGGCCATTGTTTATTATTATTATTGTATATAACATTAAATTTAATATTTATTATACTATATTGTAATACTATATTATACTATAGTACAAATTTTCTGGATAACGTTAAGTCAGTTTAGGACAACGGCTGACAATGGTTCAGCAAGAAAATGATTGACCAGCGGCTAAGAACTTGACAAGAAGAATTCCCGACGAAAAGAAATGAAGGAAAACAATGTGTTTATAGTAATTTACAATGATATTGCTTCTGGTATGTCTACAATATGATAGACATTCGACATGACAAACGGCTTTATGTGAACAGACGAAGACGTTATATGGGATTTATGCCAGTCTTGGAGAAGATATCGTGAACACAAGCTTGGTTCCATGCTTTCCTGGGGCGAATCTCCAGAATCCATCTGCACTGTGTTAGAAATTAAAAAACACTTCTGTATAAACCAATAAGTGTTGTATGCAGTGGCAAGAGATATGCTGCATGATGTACGAGACAGCTGGATCGATCCTACATCCCGGGCAATGAAGCACCATCCTTTCGGTGCCCAAAAATTAGCCCTGAACTCACCTGAGATGGTGAAAAACGCGGACTTTATGCATTTTATACGCAAACATGGGCTCACTGACTTATGGTATACTAGTCAGGGATTCTTCAACGGTGAACACTTCATAGTTGTGAGACGTTCAATAAAGGTGGAAAAAAGTTCGCGGAAGAGTTGTTGCGTCTAATTGGCTTCTATGTGATGTTAAGTGAACAACAATGAGCTATCCAACCAAGTAATCGGATTAAGTTATCTTATTATTAATGAAAATTCGTCTTATGTTAAAAGTGTTACCCACATCGGAGCTATTTTCTATGAAATCAACAGCAATAATATTGAGAGGTTCTAGCTTTAGGTAGAGCGATAGAAATGGAAATAGAAATTGTCCTCCGTTCTGGCATGTGCTTTGTTTCTAAGTAAATTAATCTAGTTGATCGGACTCAGATAGCATATCTTGACATAACAAACTTTCAAGTCTGACTTTCTATTAACCTCAGCATTGATTGAATAATTCTTTCTACTTCTGTTCAGCAAACACGAGGTGCTATTTCATTTCTTTATTCACGCACAAGCTGACGTTTAGGCGGATTTCGCCTTCCTCAGAGCAGCTTTCTATGAGTCCTACGCTTCCATGTCAATTCTGTGCGGTCGGTCTTCACGCGACATACTCAGTGGAAGAGGGATTGATCATCGCCGAGAGTTTTACCTTTTATCCTTTAATGCTTTGCTGCAAATTGGGAAAGATATCTTTCCTGGCGCCCGACGTGGCTGCTACAAGGCTCTCCTATTCAATTCGTCACCACTTGTGATCACCGAACTCTGTGAAACGAAGGATCATTTATTGCTTTGACGGTATGTGCTTTCCATTGTGGACAAGATTCATCGATTGGAGTTCGATCCAGATGATGGTGCTGAACTCGTTTTTGTAGCTGAGTATGAGCATCAGGAACGAATGAACACCCGCCATGGCAACAGAGTTCGATATTAAAAGGAGCATGATTTCAATTTCTGGAGAGTTCTGGAGAATTTTAATTTGAATTATACTTGAAAAAAGAGGAAAATACGATCAAAAGAAGGTCAGATATAATGAAGAAACAGTCTTAGGAAGGGCAGTTTCAAAATAAACTAAAAAAAACTAAGAAGGAAAAAAATCACACACCGGCATTGTCGAGCCGTCACCGTTCCCCCAGATACATCGTTCCAAAGCTGTCGGCATCAACTTACGATGTTTTCCCAAATAACCGTCAGGACCGTAGAAGAACACCTCAAAGAAAAACCAGCCATTCATTCTGCTGACTTTCTGGTAATGTGTTTCCAGATCTAGTGATTGTTCTCTAGCATCTGGTTATTTCTTCTTTATAGCACTACTATTCTGTTATAAACAAGCTACAAGCCATGTGCATAGTTCCTAACAAAGTTTCATAAACGCATACTTTTCACCCACTTCCTACTTCTTCTTAGAATGACTGAATGCAAGCCTTCAGTACCATACGAATTTTGTACAACAAAAACAGCTCAATGATCAATTAATTTGACAAAACCGCAGTGGTGAATTTAGCAAAACAAAAGTGGGACGCATATGGCTCAGTGGTTAGAGGAGCCCTATAATGCACATAATTGCTGTTTCGATCTTGCACCATATACAAAATAGAGCCCCTATACCTTAAGGAGTGGTAAGACGGTATCAGACTTCCCAAATATATATGTATATATATATCCCCAGTATCACCTAAAGTCCCGCTGACGGTCGAGTGACTCGAGCGGGCGCCAGTAAATCTTCCATTTTCCCCTGTCGCGTGCAAGAGTAGCCCAGTGGCTTCTGCTTGCTCTAGGAACTCGTCCAGCATCATATCTTTCTTCTAGGCTCTTCGTGAAGAACTCTGACCATGGGGTCGGTGGTCTTCCTGCAGTACGTTTGACATGCCGAGCAATCCAGTCGCTAACGGCTCTTGTCCATCAGCTGTCATTCATACGCATTACGTGTCCGGCCCACCTTATCTTCGACTGTTTGGCCTACAGAACGGCATTTTTGATTTTTGATCCTTGACGCAAATCGGAGGTTTGGATCCCATTCCTCACATTTGTGGAACAGGATACTCCCAGCATTGTCCTTTCGACTGTGCGTTCGATAACGCTGAGTGATCTTTCATCCTGCTTACGCAGCGACCAGGTTTCTGACGAATACGTTAGGGCAGGAAGTAGCGTCGAGTCGAAAAGGTGGGCAGGGTACTAAGCGAAATACAACCACAACGTTGCTGAGATATTTGCAAAACTCTGGACCGCAGGTGT
>UYYA01004858.1:0-57697 GCA_900624975.1 Angiostrongylus costaricensis | reverse complement strand
GGGAAGGTCAAGTTGATTGCTCTGAAGAAGACTAAATCCGCCGGATACGTCACCTGTTATAAATAACTAATTTAAAGTAACAGCCTCGCATGTTCTTTTCATGAAAGTAACGATGTTTATATTTGGGTGAGAGATCGAAATGGCTCAGAGTAAATTATAACACTTCGTTTTGGTTTCACCTTTGTCATTGAACATTGTAAAATGCCTATCTATGTGCAACGTGTTAGACATTCACTGCTATGCAACTGTATTCCTATTTTAAAAGTCTAAAGTGAAAAAGGAAAAGTTAAGCGTTAATGGCTTTTTATGTCTTATCCGTGCCCTAGATTTTGGAAGAATAAAAGTAACCCGAAAACCATAATGAAACCACATCGTCGTGGCGAATGCATTCCTTAGAACAGATACACAGACAACAATACAGTACACAGGAGGTAGAGCGCCAACTGACGGCAGATCTAGCGCTATCGCTTTAATATCACGGCAGAACGAATATGCTTAAAATCTACTGATTGGTGATCACCTTATTTTCTGGAATTGGTGGCACATAATTGGATTTCGAGTCGACCTTTGGTGTCGCTTTCTCTTTACACTCGACGATCAACGGGACCATAGGTGATACAGGTCATTCAGAGATGTCCAGTGATTACTCACAGGGGGGTGGTAACACTTATGAGCATTCAATAACCTAACCACTACGACTTTCCATTCTACCAATTATGTTAAAAAATTCGCTTGTGTCTGCTCCATATGCAATGCGAAGAGGAAGTGCTTTTAAAGGATTTGCATACGGTATTCATTTTGCTAAGAATTCATGTTCATGAACTCTTTAGCACCTGTGTAAGTATGAAATTTTCAACGCTACAAGAGCTCTTTTGTTAGCTGGTTACGAAGAATATGCTGTATCTCCACTTTCGTTTATGCAAACTCTAGTCGGATACAACCCTTTACACAATACCGAAGTTTTTTCGCTTACTCTGTTGATTTTCTCAGTTCTGAAAATATTTAATCATGGACAAATTACTGCACATTCACTGGATTGTTGACGATGCATACGCCGATGCAAAACTGCATGCAATCCTGATCACCTTGGAGTATCATCTGTATAACCTCTTGTCCCGTTGATCGTCGAGTGACTCGAGCGGACGCCAGTAAATCTTCCAGTTTTCCCTGCCGTGTACAAGAGTAGCCCCAGTGAGTTCCGCTTGTTCTTTGATTCACTACATCCTCGATGCTCTTGAATGCTCCCTGAGGCGTTCGCGTTTTCCTGCTCAGCTATGGAGCGATGCCTTTGATTTGATTTGATTTCCTGACCAAGATGGCCGTAGCTGGAGGATTAGGAAATATTCGTTTTCTTTAGTGTGAATGGGTCATTATAAACTAACCCTTTTCCCACGAACGTCGTCTTCATGAGATTTCATTGAAGGAGAATCTTTCCACAGGGTTTATCAATGTCGGAAAGCATTTGTTCTGCTTCGCTAATGTTTGGTGTTAAAAGAATGATGTCATCAGCAAAGGGATGATGGTACAATTGCAAACCATAGGTTTTTACTCGCATACATTGTCCTACTCCAGCGTTCGTATGGCGTTCTCGAGAGAGACGGTAAATGATTTCGGCGAGATGGTATCACTTTGCCTAACAGCATACTTTTCGTCGATTTTATATCGTAATGGTATTGGTAAAATGTGGTGGTAATGGTGGTAAGTGGTAAAATGGTGATATTTTGATGTTTTTCTTCAATAAGCAGACACGAGGTTGCTATTATAGGATTTATTAGGATACAATAGCTAACGTTTCTGCGGTTTCGTCTTGTATTACTCTGTGCGGCTGCTGTCCATCAACTAACTTAAATACTTACAACAAATAAAAGGCTCTGAAGAAGGCGAAACCGCCGAAACGTCAGCTATTGTATCCTAATAAATCCTATAATAACAACCTCGTGCCTGCTTATTGAAGAAAAACATCGAATTATCAATCAATGCCGAGGTTAACAGAAAGTCGGTCGTGGGGTGATATTTTGGTTGTGAAATTTTTGTACAATTCACGAAGAACCTTTACATACTGAGTAAAGACTCCTTACTGCCCAGGGCTGCCATGATCGCTTCTATCTCAACCGAGTCGAAAGCCTTATTTAAATCGATGAAAGTGAGACACACCGGTCTTTTGCACTTTCTCTACTCTTCACTGAGTCTTGCTATAGCCTGCTTGCTCACTTGGTTGCCTTTCGTCCAGTGTTCTCTCATTTCTGTTTAGGATTAGTCGAGTGAAAAGCTTATAGAGAACAGGCAATAATCAGATTGAGCGATAGTTGCCGATATTGTGGAAGTCAACCTCCTGAACAATAGCGCGGTCTTGCTGGTCGTTCCATTGAATAGGGACTTTGCATTCAGATAGGAAACGTGTGAAGAGGCGTACCAGTCTGCTTACGAGAACTGGCGAAAAGTTCTTCAATTGTTCAGATGTAATCTTTTCCAGACCTAGTGTTGCCTGCTTTTGTTTCACATACAGCAAAACTATNAAAGAATGATGTCATCAGCAAAGGGATGATGGTACAATTGCAAACCATAGGTTTTTACTCGCATACATTGTCCTACTCCAGCGTTCGTATGGCGTTCTCGAGGGAGACGGTAAATGATTTCGGCGAGATGGTATCACTTTGCCTAACAGCATACTTTTCGTCGATTTTATATCGTAGTGGTATTGGTAAAATGTGGTGGTAATGGTGGTAAGTGGTAAAATGGTGATATTTTGATGTTTTTCTTCAATAAGCAGACACGAGGTTGCTATTATAGGATTTATTAGGATACAATAGCTAACGTTTCTGCGGTTTCGTCTTGTATTACTCTGTGCGGCTGCTGTCCATCAACTAACTTAAATACTTACAACAAATAAAAGGCTCTGAAGAAGGCGAAACCGCCGAAACGTCAGCTATTGTATCCTAATAAATCCTATAATAACAACCTCGTGCCTGCTTATTGAAGAAAAACATCGAATTATCAATCAATGCCGAGGTTAACAGAAAGTCGGTCGTGGGGTGATATTTTGGTTGTGAAATTTTTGTACAATTCACGAAGAACCTTTACATACTGAGTAAAGACTCCTTACTGCCCAGGGCTGCCATGATCGCTTCTATCTCAACCGAGTCGAAAGCCTTATTTAAATCGATGAAAGTGAGACACACCGGTCTTTTGCACTTTCTCTACTCTTCACTGAGTCTTGCTATAGCCTGCTTGCTCACTTGGTTGCCTTTCGTCCAGTGTTCTCTCATTTCTGTTTAGGATTAGTCGAGTGAAAAGCTTATAGAGAACAGGCAATAATCAGATTGAGCGATAGTTGCCGATATTGTGGAAGTCAACCTCCTGAACAATAGCGCGGTCTTGCTGGTCGTTCCATTGAATAGGGACTTTGCATTCAGATAGGAAACGTGTGAAGAGGCGTACCAGTCTGCTTACGAGAACTGGCGAAAAGTTCTTCAATTGTTCAGATGTAATCTTTTCCAGACCTAGTGTTGCCTGCTTTTGTTTCACATACAGCAAAACTATGGGGTTGTCGAAGAGGTCAGAGTAGTGTTTTTGGAAGATTTTTTAGACTGCCTTTCTTCAAAGTGTAACTGTTCCGCCTGGCGTCGGATTGCGATCATCTTGGTTTTGCAGTTGTTGTCAATAACGGGATTATCCAAAGAATCGAATAACGAGCTCAATGAACCGCTGTTTATCGTGGTTGTGAGACTACGCCTTTTGGAATTCGGCTCCTTTTTCTCGTTTCCACGGCAAATGAAATTTTGGACGAGCCGGTGGGTTGATCCCACGCAGAATTTTAGGAAGACAGCAAAATCTGTTAGTCTTCGATTTACTATGAATTGGTCAATTTCGTAACAGCACTCTATACTGCTTTATTATCACGGCCAGCGCTGAGCGTGAGGCTTCTGGAATTGAGAGTTACCATGAATGGTCTTGTTCGCCATGATATACTCAGACAGTCGCTCACCCTGCTCGTTCCATTCCAATTGACGGGTCCCAATGTGACGTTCTTCAGACGTTCTTCTTGGTCCAATCATGGCATTACAATCTCCAATCCCTTGAACCTTGAAGAACCTTGAAGAAAAACCTTGAAGAATGTGTGGTCTTCTCTGTAAAACTTTTCTAAGTCAATATAGAACGCTTAGAATTCTTCTTCGCCATAGTTTGATGTCGGCACGTGAACGACGAAGATTGTCAAAGCCGGTAGTGATCACCATCTCTTCAACCGTAAACGTTCGATTCCTTTGGTTAATTGTTCGAATGAATTGATGTTCATGGGCAAACTCGTGTCGCCGAGAACGCCGACACCGCCAATTGTATCGTCACATGATCCAAGGAGCAGTAGTCCTTCGGTGTCGTAGTCGGCGTCAAGTGGGTGGCGTCGTCTCGTTTTAGCCAGTACGATGACGTCGCACCTTATCCTTTTTGACTGTATGTCCTGAATGTTCAAGTCTTCTATCGAATACTCAGCTGCAAGTGAGCATTCATTAGATACATATCGTCATTTTAGTCCTTTGCGATATCGGCAGACTAGAATGGCGTTGAGATTTAACACCATTTCCATATTGGTCCTGCATAACGCTGCCGTTTCGGTGGATCTTTTGGTGTCAGGGGAACGAGACTCGTTTGTTTTACAGTGGTTCCAGTTTGATACCAGCGTAAAGATTGCTGAGCTCTGAGCGTGGGGCTTATGTATATCTACGGGTAGTCTGTCAGTTTTTCACGGACTCTACGGGAAACCTATCTGTTGGAGGCAACTCCTAATCGGCTCCGACGTACTTACCACTCACTTAATTTCAGGTATGTTACCGATTTTACTGGTCGAATACAAGCTACATAAACGAGTATTCACCTTCGCGCTCATGCATGAATGTTTTTTAAACACAGAAGGTATGCATCAACTGGACGCGGCAGAAACAGGGAGCATATACCCTGGAACCATTTACGTCTTAGGGAAACAAAAGTCAGTTCTGTCCGGGACTAACTCGCTATTCGCTGCCAGGTGACGCAACATGTTATCTCCAGACTACCCGGTTTGATCACCTTCTATGAGCGATATTCGTGACAAACCAGGTTAGTATTTAAAACATGTAATTTCCACAAACTAGCTTCGTTGAGACGACGAGAGGTTGTCATGTGTTGCAATTCGAGAGCAGACCTCTCTGCTATTTCGCCTTCTTCAGAGCTATTGACTATGTTGACTAGTTGTTAAGGCGTGAAGGTGGTGACAGCGCTTCAGTTTTCACACTTCTCCCCGCCTTAAATGGTATTGAAGGTCCAAGATTCTAGCGTACGATTATCATTTCCAGATAATGGGACATAAATGAGCCGTGCCTGACGAAGCTTTGGTGTGAACATTGTTCAGTATACACAAATCTTCATCATTTTGAAATATGTTGTTTACCCACATTTTTCTTCAAAATATAACGAAGGGTTGCGGGAAAAACGTAGACTGAATTGGTTCAGGAGTCAAGAAAGAAGATAGCATCCTATAGATGTTCACGAGCAAATTGTCGTTGCATTGCATGCACCTGAGTGCTGGGAATCAATTGCTTTATTCCAATTTGACTTGGTCAAAAACCTACAGATAATTGGAAAGTAGACGGGATATCATTTTGAATCTTTGCGAGCGGCTAACCTTCATCTGCATTGGAAAAAGGGAACGACAAGCTACTTTTTAGCATAACAAGCACAAACAACAGAGTTTATCAAGCATATTATTGAGGAATGTATTGCTCCTACCCAATACAACTCCGATATGACATCCTTGAACAGGAAAATGCGGAAATTGTCCTAATTTGCCCGCTTGGGTAGTTGGTTAGCCTGTTTCCATTGACTATGAGGAGGCCAACACAATTTCCATCTTTTCCGAGCCTCGCTTGTCTAGTCGCTGTAGTTCTCTGGAGTCTTCAGTTCATCCTAGCCAATTTCTCTCCAGGTTATCACAATCAGAGGCAGTGGATCACTTGGGATCATGGATCAGGCTGCACTTGTGGATCAGAGCGGAATTTCCCATCATGAGTCTAGCTTGATACCAGGACGGCGGTGGATCCTGGTATTTATTTACTCTTAGCTGGGCTTACTGATCAGAACGTCGCACTCCTTCTCAGCTTGATAGACTTTGCCGGGTGAATGGACCCCGCGCTGTACATCGCAGCCCGACGGCCAAAAACACCTCCCAGCCATAATAACGCTGTAAACTGTTGCAAGAAATGCTGAGGTGGAGAAAAGCCAGTGACTGTTGTCGGTAAGCGAGCGATACGAGTTCCATTGTTCTAATCTAGGCATTTATAATCTGATAAAACCTTTGAAAGAACTGTGGATCTTCCAAGAACTATCGGTCTTTAGTGAAAACGATGTTGTTGGACTGGAAATGACACCGCACTTTAAATACAGTGGATGTTAGTGGAGATGAACCGTTCCTCGAAACGTGCGATAGAAATGGAGATGGTTTAGTTGGTGTTTTCGTCCAGCGCAACCCTATAGGTGAACTTCGCTTCCATTATACAGTGTCAACAAACCGAACCGAGCAGTTAAGATTGGAAAACACTGTTCAGTGCTGACGAAGCCACGATAAAATTGTGATCGAGTTGTATTCTTAGAGGAAGTTGATGAATTTAACAATAGCAGCAACAAAGCTAAATACAATGAACAGGTGAAGGGTTACCTGAGTACACCAAAGCGGCTTGTTTATCACGAAGTGCAATGCAATTCCGGAAGCCCTTTCACAATGTCAGAGGTCGAAGTAGTCAGTAATAATAACCTTGATAAAACAAACACCTCACTGTGGGTGAAAAAGCTTGTTTAACGGATATGGCTCCTCTATCAAAGCTCAACATAAATGGGACTGCCAACTCATTCGTGCAGAATTGGCCATTTCGCAGAAAGGAGAGACGGCTTCCAATTCTGAAAAAAAGAAATTTTAAAGCCATATCTTGAACCTTTACTTGAGTTGCCTTTAAAAACGAGTTTTATTATGGAAATACGAAAAAATCTACAAGCTTGAGCATCACGAAGAAATGCGTGTTTCCCTTGCAGAGAAAAGCGCTCTAGGCGATGCGCGAGCGTGGAACTACGCAACAATGAGTAGCTACCAATTTACTTTCGAGTTTGCGAACTGTTGTAGGAACTCGACGAAAAGAACCTTAAGCCGAAATGTTCACGAGGTTTTCCAGTGATTTATGAGGCTTTCACTCCGCAGACTTGTGAAATATGCGCTTCGATAATTGTGGATACTTACTGACGTGAAACTTTTAGCTAAATCCCGTGATGTTGTCTAGTCTACGAGCTGCTATGACCTTCATGATATTCATCGCTAATCAATTGCCAGAGATTAGAATACTTCATAGTGGGAAACTACTATTTTTGTGGTTTATATTCTGTAGATTGTGCTTCTGGCAGCATAACGTTTATTCGAATCTGACACACGGTCCAAGTTTTACAGATATCTCAGTATCACTGCGGTTGTATCTTACACAATAGCCCGCCGTGAAAGAAATAATAGGCAGTAAGTAAAAAGTTGAAGATCGTAGTGCTCTTTGTTTCATTGCTTTGTCGCTTGATGACTCTGTGTTCACAAGTGCGTGTGGGTAAACTAAGAAAAAAGAAGTGTGGAGGAATTGCTTCAAATCATTTTAGATGAGAAGCGCCATTATTAGTGTCTTGCAATGTAAATGACGTCAAAGCGCATTTTTTGAGGGAAACTTTTTCCCATGATGCAAAATTAGATTCGTAGTGCTTCAGAAGTACCGGCGATTTTATTGCGCCGGCGCATTTCGGAGATGTGGACACAACATACTTCATGATGAAAACGCGACAGGACCACTCATCTTCCCACCATGTCGAAGCAACCGGTCCAAATTTGCTCATTTCTCTGAGAAATTCGTGCCTTTCATTTCATTATGTTTTAAATTCTTACGAAATGATCACGACGGTTATCATAAATCAATTGAATTTGTTAATCTTCACTATAAATTTAACATGTCTATTTTCGAAGGCCTTTTCGCACAAAATCACTAATTTTTCTTCCCTGCTCAAGAAACTCTTTTTTTCGAAGAACCCTGCTAGTGAGATTTGTGCTGGGAATTGTAAGCCATGCGATATTGCAACGTGTACGCCTCAACCTTATCCACTTCTCAGTGGATCTCACTGCGAATGTGTCAAATATTTCTTTTGGGATTTTGTTTTTCAGGAGTACAAAAGTAAGAGAAACGAGCAGAAGTACAAGCAGATGCATAATGCATCCAGTGAGGCCTTTCGTATTGTTGCTGAGGTCAAGTTTTCATCGCTTGGAGACAGCACTTCTGCACTTCCACCAGGTGATTATGGGCAAGTGTTCTCTGACCCGTACTCTTAAGTCTATAAATTTTTCAGCTGGAAGTGTGCACTATTTTAAGTGTGCTGCGCATTTTTTCTTTAGTTAAACGCCTTCAGGAGTGTTTCTTGCCACTGTGCAAACCAATATACATGGTAGACGGGCGTGCCCAGGAGTACTGGTAGCATTCATTTGGCCGTGACGACCACAGCGAGCCCTCGGCTCTTGCTGATAACAGGGAAATTTGCCACCTCGGGGCTGTTTTGATATTACGGCAGCGCTGATTGGTTATACTAGTTTACTCCTAACTGTGATTTCGGTTAGAAATATCGGACTTCTCCTCAGCTTGGAAGACGTCGTTGAGGCGATGGGATAACCCACCTCCCTTTGCATCGCAATCCGATACCCAGGAACGAATATCTCTTATACTGCGTCTCTCCTAGCAGTATTTACCCTTGACACGCAGTTTGTTTCAAATCACTTGACATAAGACCTTCAATTTCATACTTCTCCATAAACCACCGCTAAGGTCAGAACTGCTTAGATCGACCTTGCGACCTTTACCTCCCATTTCAAGCATTGAGTACCGTCATGGCCCAACCGTTTGCACTTTCTCCACAACGTTTACATCTCCATCCTTCTTTATCTCAAAAAAAAACTTCAGCTGTTCAGCTCTGTTCACATAAACAGTGTTTGCACAAAACACTTTATACCTCATAAATCTATTGTTGAAGAGTTTACGTCACTGTTATGGCGATTCCTTAACATACTGTTTTTGTCTACTCAATCGTGCTACCATATAATTTGATGTGTATGTATTTCAGAACTTCATTGCGTGACCACTGCGTTAAATACTGCGTTGAAAACGATCAAAATTCAATGAAACTCACTAAAGCGAGTCAAGCTTTGTTGTACATCGACACATTGCAATGTTCGATGATTGTCATAAATCCAATGATCTCTTTAGCGCATCGTCTTCACCATGGTATAGCGAAATCAAAAGGATGTGCATTTCGTATCAACTACACAAACAAAAATAAAAAAGATAAAGGAGTGGGCAAGATGGTATCCTTACACGAATTGAGTGACAACTCAACTCTCAACGCTTCATTTAAGCACAGTTCTTCAATTTCTGGATAAAAATCTAAAAATAGTCTAAAAAATCTGCCAAAAATATCACATCACAACGATGAATCGAATCTTAGAACACAGAAGACGAGAGAGTTCTATACACAACTGAGTAATAATGACAAATCTATTAATAACAATATCGTATAATAACAAAAAGTATTCACTACGAGCTTGAATACACATATTATCCCACTGTTAACAAAATAAAAGAAATAGATATTAATATTAAATACTTATGAAATAATACACTGAAAAAACGATAGGTGTAATCAGTTTTCTTGCAAGAACGAGAGGGTTAGTTCAATCGGAATGTGGTGAAGTATTCAAGTGCCTCTGGATTCCGCAACGACGAAACATTCAACACCTCAAAAAAAANAAAAAAAATTGTATGTGAAATACAATAACAATGACACTGGGATATTTGCAAAACTTGGACTCTAGGCCAGATCGGACCCGGGTCTAAGCTATGCAAATATCTCACCATCATTGCCATTGTATTTCATGTAATACCCAGCCGTGAAAAAATAATGAGCAATAGATGAAATGTTATAAATTTACACATTTTCCAGTGTTAATAGTTACACTTAGGGACCGAAATTGAATTTTTGCACATTACTGATAACGTTTCTATAACAGTAAGCATAGGTCCTCAGAAGTGTTTTTAAAGTTTGTTTAGAATTAAAATTCCTAAAAGAAATAGGGGTAAAACTTAAACTGTATAATCTCAAACGAAATCCTGGCAGCCACAAGATGGATGTATTTCTAAACATTACCACGTTCTAATGGACGAAATGTCGTTTGTTCAAATGTTTTCATCTTCCAAATACCAACTTCGACCAAAGGTCGAAAAGTATTCATCGTCGGCTCATGTAAATCAGAACATGATCATGATATTAGAGGCTTTTCCTGTGGGCAAAAACATATAGACTCTAACACTTTGGCTGCAATTAATAAGGCTTACTTTGAGCGTGATATTTGCCGGCTTGAAGAGACTGCTACTTTCACGCCGTTTAACTGGAAATCAACTCACTTCGGGGCCTAAGTGTTAACAGGGTGTTCAGAAATTAATATAAGACTTGTAGTTTTACCTTTCCTATACGTTTTAGCAATAACTTTTTATTGAGTTTTACATTATGTACCAATGCAAAACTTGTTCTATGCATCTTCGTTCTGTATAGGATATAAAGTATATTTTCGACAAACTCTACAGGTTGGAAACTGAGATGTGAAAAAGCAATTTCGACAAAATCATTCGCACGAATTCAAACTCACTCGCAGCACCGCCCAAAGGACTCAAAACATTGATGAAGCATGGGATCAGGGATGTGTTAACGAATGAGCAGTGAGAGACTTTGGTTTAGAATTTTCGTCAACGTGAATTCGACTATGATGATAACAGAGGTCACAGGCGTCCCTTTGCTATTGACGATGATGAATAGAAGACTTTGCAGGAAAAAAAACACATGTACAACTAGGGTAAGGCAGAGGAAAGGACTTAGTGATGAAGTTGCTAACATGTGAGGCCCCGAAATGGGAAACTGCGAGTTCGAATCTAGGCTGGGCTCTCCGTTTTGCAATGTAGTTCAACATTTACAATTGTTCCGCAACTTTGAGGACGAACTCGGTGTGAGCAACCGAGCTTCTTCAGAGCATCGAAAGAAAGTTGGAAAATCGAAGAAGCTCGGTAAGTAATGCCCAACGAATTGAGTAATCCCTTACTAAGATGCGAGGACGCAGGTCCCATTACCGACCCTGCAAAGATTGAATGAGCTGGGCTACTAAACGTGCCCCATCCACCTTAGTCGTCATACCTCTCGTCTACCAACTACCACTTCGAGAATTTCGACAAATTGTTGTGCGAGTAATACCTGAGAAATCAAGGCTATATCGAAACTTCGTTCATAGACTTCATCTTCAGAATTCCAGAGCTTTGCATAACCGAAATAAACGAAGTTATTCCTCCTAGCAGACATGTATAAGTCCTACTGAATTTTTTTCCGATTAATAAAGTTCATTCCGAGATGAAGTTTGAAGCCAACTATTAAAATCCGAATAAGCTAATACTAATGTATATTAAACAGAAACCAGCGTCAACATTTTACACTTCAACTCACCTGCGAATGCTCTACACATGAATAAAACAAAACAAAGGAAACAATAATCAGAGGTATTCATTTTAAACAAGCTTTGTGATTTGGTCATAAGGACTCATTTATTTGATGGAATCAGACGAAGCTGTTCATGGATACACATGCCCAGATAGAGTACTATTCCCCATAAACTAGAATTATACAGTAAAACAATTTTTTAAGCACAACGTTTAAAACACTGCTAAAAAGTTATCATAGTAAAGGTTGATAATTATTTGGACGACACATGAAAGAACATTGATCAATGCCCGATTTAGGAACATCGAGCCATCACTCTAAAGCATCTCGCTACACTACAACTAAGCACGGATATCTCCTCAATGAGTTGTTATCCTATCATTGTTAAAGGTGCACCTAAATGTCGAACGACAGTGTTTAAATGCAACAGAGGAGACAATTCTGATTTCTTCCGTGACAACGGTCTCTTTAGGCGATTACTTTCTTCGACAACAATAGTCTCTCGTCGCGGTTTAACAAAATCGTGCGATGAAAAGTTTCTCATTTACTAGATATGGTTTAGAGCAGTAGTAGGAGTAGCGCAGTGGTTACTAAGGCCGTCGATCAGGAAGCAAAGGCGCTAATTCGGTACCAGCCCAACGCTCCCTTCCAATCCAAATGGGAACGCCTTAGCCCTGCTACCTCCAAGACTGCAAGAAGAATTGACATGGCTAACATTTTGTGGTATTCACAAAAAGAACATCTTCAAACAGCAGTAGAAAGAACACGTGAAATATTCAAAGACCTCTGTGGGTGATAAGTGCGATGAAACGAATTGAGTGCAAGAAGTACTTGGATCTGCACACTGGATGTGATGATGGGTCATGTAAAATGTGAAAGAAATGGATTATACCAATTCTCGGATGAAGCTGACACATCGGTTTTAGACAAGTCATTAACTGAATAGGAAAAGTGCAGGAAAAAATCTGCGAGGTAAAAAGAACTATTGAGGAGGAAATGCATTGAAATCAAAGCATTCCGCCTATTTTGTCCTACAACAGATACGATGAACTCCATGGATCTCGTCGTGAATATGTCAATAATGTTGCTACTGAAATATAACTCGTATATAATGCTGAGATATTTGCAAAACTCCGGACACAGGTGTATGCGGTGGGGAACGAAAGCGCTTTTGTCCTTTCCAGGGAATAGCGCACTTCACCACCACACCATGCGGGTCCTTTGTTTCGCACGTCTCTCAGCTATTTCTATCGATCTTTTTGCCACAGCAATCACCCGTCAGCGGGGTTGATCTGGGGAGCGCAAATCGGCATTGAACCCAGTTAAGCTGAGGCTTAGNCACAACGTTGCTGAGATATTTGCAAAACTCTGGACCGCAGGTGTCTATGGTGGGGAACGAACGCGCTATTATCCTTTCCGGGGAGTAACGCGTTCACCACCACACCATGCGGGTCCTTTGTTTCGCACGTCTCTCAGCTATTTCTATCGATCTTTTTGCCACAGCAATCACCCGTCAGCGGGGTTGATCTGGGGAGCGCAAATCGGCATTGAACCCAGTTAAGCTGAGGCTTAGTTATAATCACAATCTTAACCCTTTTATTTACTGCCTTTTTCATTTTAATGGCAGGGTATGTTGCGAAATATAACTCGTATATAATGCTATAATTGTGATTATAGCTAAGCCTCAGCTTAACTGGGTTCAATGCCGATTTGGGCTCCCTAAATCAATCCCGTTGACGGGTGATTGCTGATGGCAAAAGATCAATAGAACTAGCTGAGACACAGGCGAAACGAAGGACCCGGATGGTGTGGTGATGAAGTGCGCTACTCCCCGGAAAGGACAATAGCGCTTTCGTTCCCCACCGCATACACCTGCGGTCCGGATTTTTGCAAATATCTCAGCATTATATACGAGTTATATTTCGCAACATACCCTGCCATTAAAAAGAAAAAGGCAATAAATAAAAGGGTTAATGTTGCTACTGACTTGAGTTACTGCTTAAAAATTTCTGTTTAAAATCTCCTACTAATTTTGCGTCAACTTAATAAAAAATAGGAAGGATATTGAACAAAATGGATGAAATACTCATTCAACATCAAAAAAATCCCTCTTCTTGGAAAGAAACCTGTGGCTCACTGTCGAAAACTCGAGTTCAAAGAACTAATGACACCAACAAAACTGTATTTTTCTTTAAATCTGGACACTCAACCTAAACAGAACGGTTCCATGAGAAATGGCTTCCGAACAAGAAAACGACAAAGCAGAGAATAGCGCATTTCCTATATAACAATTAGCATACCTGTTTACCATTAATCAATTGCTTGACAGCTAATTCGACTTTTTTTCCAGAGTTCGTGTACTGAAAAAGAAAGCATTAACGCATTCACAGCAATGCTCGATCATTATAGCAGCTGAAGAGTCAATGGCTTCACAGTTACAGAGAACATACTCTGCTCAAAAGCTTTTATATAATATTATTAAATTTCTAAATATCCTTAGAAGTAAAAATTGCGAAAATTGATAATGGAGTTCGTAAAATTTCCGCGCAAGCGCAGCAGCCACAAATACAAATGATACATTGGGGAACATCAGTACTATTCCGAAGGAAATTCCGCTTTTCCAACTACTCTCGTGTTTAAAATACCACCGTCAAAGTGAAAAAAAAATACGCCTTGAGAGCTTCATAAAATCAAAATTTCTTCTTAGTAAAATAAGACAGTTTATATATGGTTGGCTAGGAGCTGAGGATTTACATGTGTTTCTTCGAATTGCTGAAGTCCACAATGGACTGATACATGTTGGTTTAAAGTTCAAACTGGTTACCGTTTTCGCACTGTATGAATCATATATGGCGCATACGATCGATAAGTACCGAATCTAGAGCTAGAGCAGTTGGGTACTTACAGAAGACAAAAAAGTGCTTTGCCGCTATAGAAGTGTATAAAATCGTTTAAAAATATATTAGTACCCCAAAAAACTATAATATTGAAAAATAAATCTAAATTTAAAAACTTTAGAACATTAACAATACATTAGGAAACACCACAGTGTCCTGTAGGAGATCACTCATGTCTACTCACTCCGATGTTTAAAATACGAGACTTGACGAAAAAAAAAGCAGAAAGAATACGTCCTATAATCTCCAAAAACGGGAATTTCACTTTGGTGGAGAAAACAAGCAGTTATTTTGCTTTTAAACATGTTTAGATCCCAATGGCTTCTGCAATAAACCTCATTGTGAGCTGACACTTGTTTGAAGATAGAACGTTAAAATATCTCCGAAATGTGCGCATGGACATCAATTCATATTGTCAGGAATGTGTAGAATCATGATAAGATATAAAACATAGTGTTTACAGTTCAGTAAAACATACAGGAATATCTTCGNCAGCATAGATGGCGTTAGGAACGTGGCGAGGAGACATCAACGTTCGTATTTGAAAGCATATACGACACTTCAGATCATCGGTTAACCTGCAGTTATCAGCCATTCTCACGAATAAGAGGATCTGCTCGTCGTTATATTCGGGACTAAATAATGTCATATGACAAATACTGTACGAAAACCAAAGAAAAAAACTAGCACAATCCACTCGTGTTACGCTTCTTCTTAGGTTTCTAAATCAAAAGAAC
Source organism: Angiostrongylus costaricensis (assembly GCA_900624975.1). Lineage (NCBI taxonomy): Eukaryota > Metazoa > Nematoda > Chromadorea > Rhabditida > Metastrongylidae > Angiostrongylus > Angiostrongylus costaricensis. The sequence goes on along the minus strand of UYYA01004858.1, from coordinate 42,492 downwards.
TACAATTGTTGTCTCTTAATTGATTATCAAGGAGGCGGACAGCAAAGTGGTAGTGATGCCCGTAATCAGGAGCATGGTGCTAGTCGATTCCGCTTCGGGTGAACCAAGCCTCTCATTTTTCCGGGATCGGGAAATTGGTGCTGGATTTCTCTGGGAAAACAACCATTCTCTGCAATCCAATTGAGAACGCTCCAGCCCGGCTATCTCAGCACTCCTGGGCGAATTGCTCGAGCAGCATTCCACGACATTCGAGATAAAATGAAAATCATCAACCAGAAACCGAAGCCACAGATGCAACGAAACCGTGAGAAGTGCTGGGATCAGCAAAGTAAACATGAAAACGGGTTAAATAAAATGAAGTTAAGAAAATTCCAGTCCGTCCCGTTGCCCTGGAGTGCCCCCGACCACTGCGCCACGCTTCCCCCAGCATATACTGTTTACACAAATAAATTTACAATGCAAATGCGCGTGCACTGCAGCCATAAATGCTCTCGAAAAATGCTCGGAAAATGAGCATGCTTAGTAAAATGCTCATTTTTCGAACTTTTGTCTTTAAAAAAAAAGGTAAGAGTTTGACACTCCTTATTTCTAGGTTTTCATTTTATGAAAATGTGATCTTCTACTAGTCATATTGGTTAAAAAGCACATTATACGATCCAAATTGTGCAGAATACGAAAGTATAAAACCAGCAATTGAATACACCCTAAAAATATTCCCTAAATAGAAAAAAGTCGCTACAGAGGTAACATATTGCACCGAAGTAGATAACATGCAGACATTGTCAAGGTAAAAACTGTTTACTAACACAAACTGTCCGGCCGCAATGCTGTCACTAATCTCAGTAAATGTTTCGACGATAGAGTAAATTTCTGCTGTACCAATCCGTACGCCACCACGATTCAATGTTGCGTCACTTCTTCAAATTCATCAAATTCAAAATAAAATCCCAACAATTTAAAGGCAAGAAATCTCATTCGATAGCAAAACGACAAAGCCATTGACAAAAGCAAGTCGCTCACCGCCCAAGCATGACGACTCCACCAGTACTCGCATTTATTTGACAAAAATCACCATGTGCCCAAACACCTTCGAATCTGTAAAATGAAAGAAAAATTTTTTCTAGAAAACACAAAACAGTATGAATAACCACTACGATGCTGAGATAGAAACGCAAAGCAGGGACCTCAGTGGTGCAGTGTGTAATATGGGAGCCCCGGAACGGGCAATTGTGGTTCGATCTGGCTCGGGATCCTTGTTTTTCGAATATCTTAGCATCGTTTTGGTTGTATTTCACATCATATCCTTCCGTGAAAAGTTATACTAGGCAGCAAATAAAACGATAACAGCATTAATAACCTTTCGAAATACGCCTTTTTGTACCGCATGTTGTTTACGTCACCAACAAAATGAGAAGGCATGGAAGGAAATGGTGTTAAACAGACAAGCTCTCCTTGTTGATCCTCAACTGACTGACCTAAAGGCTATGTCATCAGCGTAACTACAGTCCAGTTGAAAATAAAATGCGTATGCGGTGAAACTTGCTGACGCTTCAACCACGTGAACCGTCATAATCTCCACCTACCATTATGGTCAAATGTCCTAACATTCATTCCAAGATAGAGACATTGACATTCTCCAGCGTAAACTGGCAAGGATAAAGAGCAGCCCATAAAACATCCTATTATATCTGTTCCACCAGAGATAGATCCGATGATGGCCTAAAAGTATGACACCAAGAAGGATAGAGAATACACAAAACGATCTTGTTTTCAAAGCTCTTGTTACACAGATACGCTCTAAAGAAATAATTTGCACAAGATAAAACTAACTAGTGGATCCTGAAAGCCGACTAAAGAGTTTACTGCCACATCAAACATCCGTTACTGTTTTTTAACCTCTACAGCGTACTTTATGCATTACACATATTCTACATTGTAATGTTATATAAAAGGATGAATGACAAAGCACGCGGCGTTGGTATGTGCCATGAATTCCATTTCATTAAGTATCAATAGAGGTAATTGAAGGCATATCTGGCCTTTACACTGACTCGCGGAGGCCTGCCGATGTATTGAGCCAGTACTGCTATCCTACCAGGCAGGTCTCGCACCAATTTGCCAATCCCGGAGAGATAGAAGGCTTGGTGGGCCAGGGAGGGCGAGGATCGATCCCATGTGTATTGCATAACGCCTGTGACCAATGAGGTACAATACAACAGTGCGTTTTAAAATCTAGACCTAGTGCTGTTACAATAACCAAGAACTATGCAATGGTGTTTACGCATTGTGACTGGTATACGAGATAACCAATGTGTTTCGCTTGCGAATAGGACCTCTTAACTTGACAGTACTGTTTCTTAATAACTGATGTTAATATCCCAACCAGCAGAGTAGTTAAAGGGCTCTGAAAGCCGGAATTTCATGCCGCTAGCATAGGAAAACTTGTACTGCATTGATAATGTTCTATGGATTCTACCTGTGCCAATCTTAACCCTTTTATTTACTGCTTTTTTCTTTTTAATGGCAGGGTATGTTGCAAATATCCCAGCATTATATACGAGTTATATTTCGCAACATACCCTGCCATTAAAAAGAAAAAGGCAGTAAATAAAAGGGTTAAGATTGTGATTATAACTAAGCCTCAGCTCAACTGGGTTCAATGCCGATTTGGGCTCCCCAGATCAATCCCGTTGACGGGTGATTGCTGATGGCAAAAGATCGATAAAACTAGCTGAGAGACAGGCAAAACGAAGGACCCGGATGGTGTGGTGGTGAAGTGCGCTACTCTCCGGTAAGGACAATAGCGCGCGTTCGTTCCCCATCGCATACATCTACCTGTTCCTTTAATCGGTTCATTATTGAGCCAGACATAGTAACGAAGACTCAAAATAGGCAATTATTTTCGCATGGAATGAATTATGTACATTATTACACAATGATATACGTATTAATCATACACAACTATTCACTTAGTGTAGTAATAAACTAAAAAATCTCTAAACTTCCACTATTTAAGATCATTCTGCACTTTTTCCTTTAAGTTCCTAACATTCCGAACAATTCCAGGTTTATTCTGGTAACAAACAAAAGTTTTCCAATGCAGAAAAATGCAATGTGTGGCTTGTACTCATGAGAGCCAAAAAAGGTAGCTACCTCTGGAGCAATGTTTCTGTTGATGAATTCAAATGTAGCCGGTTTCAGTGGTGATCCAGTGGAGTAAACTAATCGAACACGTCGTAAGTCATAAAGAGACTCTGAAATTACACCAGTATGACGCTAGCAAATAAAATAGCAAAATGCATAGAAATAAAGAGTGCGCTGAAATCAAAAGTGTTAGAATGTTGGGCTTTAGATATTGTTTTCAACTAAGAAATCAAAACAAAAACCCATAGAAATAGTTGAAGAAGGCAACGTTAAGCATAAATTAAAGAAAAAATAAATTAAAGCATAAATTATTAAATCCTCGACAATTAAACAAACCAGCTACATAGACCACTGTAAAAATTTCAAAAAAAAAAAAAATAAAAGGAAAGGTACTTCACATGCTGCGTCGCCCACAAACCCATAACATGACATTCCGCTCGAACCTTGTTTTATAACAAAAAGACAGACTCTTTTGAATTCTAACCCCAGCAGTAGAGTGAAACAAGAGACGCGTTTAAAACTGCTGGATCGTCGAAATTGTCACTCCGTATTCCTGAACGTCGAAATTAACCTGTCAAAAAATGGCTACATTACAAAGTGGTACCGAAAGCCAAGTAGTGAAAACATCTTGGTTCATTACCTCTCCTCTCACTCCTCTCACACGAAAAGGGCGCTTGTAAGAAACATGTTTCGAACAGCAACCAACGTGTGCACGGGAAGAGAGCAGAGAGAGGAGTCCCGGAACTTGGCGCGGTAAATAGCCATTTCTAATGGCTACGAAACTGTAGCTCGGGATAGGTGTAGGGGAAATCCTAGGTCTCGAAGCGACAACTCTAGCGATAGAAAGGTTTCGTTTATCCTACCCTTCATCTCAAATGATGTAAGTGCTGCTATAGAACGCTGCTTAAGAAGGGCGGGTCTAGAGAATTCGGTAAACGTATTTGAAATGCCACCGAATAATCTTAGACGCCAGCTAGTTCGTAACCGCCTATAGGACCGTCTATGCAAAATTGCATAATTTGCCCCAATGGTAATGACAGTGATTGCATGAGCTCGGGTATAGTTTATCTGATCTCCTGTAAGGCGTGCGGAGACGAATACATTGGCGAAACGGGCAGACCCCTCTGTGTCCACACCTAGTCGGCAAACGTAAGCCACATACCCCGCTAGGCACGCATAGGACCCAGAGACATAGTGGTAAGGACTTTGAAGTACGTGTCACGATCCTCGCACAAGAATCGAGAACACAAGCGCGGAAAACTCTCGAGGCGTTCTGGATTAAATCCAGAAATCCGAAAATGAACCGCAGGAAAGAATGCCTCATTACCACGCGTGATGTTGGGCAGTATATACGACTGTTATTCTGATGGGAGGGGCACATTACGCTTCCGTGTGAATTCCTTGCGGATGGCCTTCGCGCGAAATACTCATTGGAAGCCTCATAGAAAGCGGTAAGTGTGCAAAGCTGTGTTCGTTATGATTGAAATCCTGGTTCAGCGTTTTCTTTATTTGGTTGTGGAGGTGTTTGGCCGAATAAATTGCTGTCAACTTGACCTTTCCAGGCTCTGAGAAAGGCGAAATTCGCCGAAACGTCTGCTTGTGCGTAAATAAAGAAATAAAATAGCACCTCGTGTTTGCTGAACAGAAGTAGAAAGATACTACACTGATAGTTCTTGTAGAAGTTAAATGAAAGTCCGTTCCGAAAGGAAACATATGAATAGACAAGGATATGTACTTATATACATGTCTATGTATGTATACAAGTACAAATAGGGGCGTGTGACGTATTGGTCGGAGTTTCCCTGCAATGCACACACGCCCACACACGTGGAATCGATCACCGCGCACATGGTCCACCAAGCCTTCCATTGCCTTCAGGGTCGGCAGATTGGTACCAGACTTGTCTGGGAGTATAGCAGCACTGGGTCGATACATCCGTAGCCTACTGGGAGTCATTGCAAAGGCCAGATATGCATCCGTTCACCTCTAAACGATGCTTAATGAAGTCGAATGCATGACGCATCTGTCAAGGATTGATCAATGCCGAGAACTTCATTCTTCCTTTTTAATGAAAGCGCTTTTAGTGAAAATAGTAGAAAGGGTTTAATTAAGCAAAAGAAACTGGCCACTAATACTAATAGGATGGCCAGTTTTATTTTCATGAATAAAATCCGACTTTTCATCTGTTATGCAAATTTCGGATTCCCTTCTTTAGATTTGTTTCTTTGCACATTTATAGAATTCTTGAACTGTTCTAGTAGTTCATGGCACTTCATAGTTCGCCTTATTTTGGATCGGACCAGATTCAACCCTTCTATTTCAGTACGCCTGTAACCACTATGCCTTTGTAAGGCCGAAAGTTGATTATGCTAAGAAGTAGGTCATCTTCCGTTAAAGATAATGTGTGTTGTAAATTTTTAAGCCACCCAAACAGCGAAGACAGGAGGGAAACTGGATCGTGTGCATCGATGTGCACCACGTGCTGCGGATGATTGTGAATCCTAAGCTCTCACCACACAGAATTCGGCTTACTAGCATATACTAGGCTCTTGCAAACTACTTACTTCTGTAGTCAGACCATGAAAAAAGTATCCTCTAACTGAATCACTCATTTAAAAGTGAGTAGAAGAGGATGGTCAAGAAGACGATGATCGACCGTCAAGAGTATTTTCGTCAAGCCACCGTTAACTCCAAAAAAATTGAGCAGATGAGAGAGAACATGCCTCATAACCTTTAAAACATTTGTGTAGCCGCTATAGTTCAAACATAGAGCACGTGAAACGCTACGTGTGGTACCACCTCAATGTTTCTCCACAACACTTTGTAATGATACAACAAAATAAGTCCTAGATTGGAAAGAAATGGTAATTCGACGAGTCAATAACATATCACGTTGTTCAAAGTGCGAAATTATTTGCAAAATCACATGAGGTCTTTCGAAAGCGGAATATAAACGCGAGATGCAGGGACTCGAACAAAATCCGACCTCATTGACATGCATTATAAGCAGACACCATAAGATTAGTATGTCTCTTTCGTATGCTTTCTAGAACCTTGAATCTCCGAAGTGATAAGATCCTTTTGCACTGTTAATTATTTCAAATACAAGCGAAAATGGGATCTATTGCTGCGCGAAAATAACACGAAGTAGTCGAAAGGTTATGAGCGCATTCTTTCAAGGCGTTCACTACCATGCAAAGGGAGGACTTAAAGATGTTATGAACATGTTAGTCTGCTGTAGTTTTCGAGCACGACACTATCGGCAACTTATTTCCGAATATCCTTACACAAGTACTGGACCACGGTTCGCAGGCAAACAAACTAGTTTTGAAACACCTCAGATCATTTCAATATGCACATTCACTCTAGGGATGCTGTTCTGTTCTAACATATATTGCCGCTGAAAACATTCTTCACTCGAAGGTACTACTGGAGGCAGAAGAGCGTTATGCTCAACTACAGCAGTGGTTCAAATGAGTATGAAATTTCTTTATACGCATGGGCTTGTTTAACCTCAGCACATCACTAAGCAAATACAATTTCCCTACAGCGTGTGTTTCAGTATATGCGAAAATTCTTTCTATACAACTAAAACGTAGGGTTTTGGATTGAAATCGTCGCCTCCTCGTTCCAAAAACTTCGCTTTAACATTGTTCTAAGGATGGCGAAATTTAATGCATTGGATTGCCTCAGAATAAGTGTACGCCTAATTCTTAGTGTATAACAGAAAAAATGTAGTGTTGGGAGAGCCCGGCAAGATGTTCACGTCATTTTCTACTTAGGTATTAGAAAAGTAAATCGAAATTTTAATAACACGGGTGAGAGACAGCCGAAGCGAATTCTCGCTTGTGGTGAACGCGTTAGCCCTGAGAAAGGGTAGCAGCGTGTTCGTTCCCCACCGCAGACACCTGCGGTCTGGAGTTTGGTAAACATCTCAACAACATTATGGTTAAATCGAAATTGCCTAGAAAAACGTGGTTAATGAGCGGCAGGATGATTGATCGATTAAATAATCTAAGAAAAATATAACATCGACCCTTACGACCTTCACGGATGGAGGAAGGTAGATTACGAGCTCAATCAATGAAACGCTGGGATAGACAAGATATATTATATCGGAACACATAAATGAAATTAAAAACAACAGCAATTTAGGACAAACCAGACAAACTCAAATGCAGAATATACTATTTTATAGTCCACAAATACTTAAATAGAGAGTATAAGTTGTTTTATTCTACATCCCGACAACATCCGGTAAAGTCAGCTACGGAATTTAGAAGAATGGAGTTCACGTTATCCATCAATCCCATAGATTCCACAAGGGGTCTCAACACTTCTACACTTTACTGAATAACTTACGCAAGAAAACGAGCTTTTATATCACAATGATTTCACAAGGTAATTTGCTCAATAGGCAATTGGGTGCTTCATCTTCGCAACCACGGTTGCTGCCGATGGTTTAACTTGCCGGTCGGTGAATGAATTGCGCTCACACTATTGCCCGAGGAGAAGGTGGACACTGATCACGCTCAAACTGAGCTCGTTGATCGACGCATTCACAAACGGTAGTGAGTTACGTGATGTTTAAAAAGGCAATCTCATATAAATGTTGTGTTGGTTTTGAAAATGCCAAAAATCTGTTATAAGAATATGTTGAAGATGCGGACTTTTTTTCACAATCTTCCGAGCCGCTCCCAACGGTTTAGCGTCTCGTCGTGAATGGGAGGTATTCCTGGGTATCGGGCTGCGTTTCATAGCGGGTGGATTCGTCCTCTTGGCAGGGTCCCCAAGCTGAGGAGTCCGGCGTTTCCATCAGGAATCCCAGCGAAGAGTAAACCAATACCAGGAACCGTCATTGTCCTGGTAACAAAGTAGTCGCATGGTGGCAAATCCCTTTCTGATCCATAAGTACGGCGATTGCCTATTGTGATGACGACCTGGGGCAGGCTTTGGCCTGGCTGATATTGGGATTCCAGGGAACCATGATGACTAAACCAGCAAAACTCCGAAAGATGGACATTGTGCTGAGGCACACACAACCAGTGAGGATGCTGCTTCCAGATATCTAAGTAGCCAAGTAATCTTCCGAGCCTCGGTGGGTACATTGGTGATTCAATAGCGTGTAAAGGGAATATATTCTACACTATAAATAACATTGCATATGGTGCAGAATACACTGTTTGTTCTCTCGCGGGTAGTGCTACAGCAGTAGTGCTGTTCAATGCACCTAAAGCCCTGGTCCGATCGTACGCTAGTCAGCCAAGCCCGTCAACCGTCAGGTGTCGACAATTTGGTAGCAGACCTGCCTGGGTTCGGCTGGCTTCATCCAATCCACAAAAGCTGTTTATCAAGCAATCAGCAAGAAAGGCACACAAAAAATCTGAAGTGCTATGTGGACGATGGCTGCGAGGAAAGGAATCGAACCCAATATGTGGTATTGATTGGTCAAAATTAAAAAAAGCACCATATCTCTCTATCCATAATATCATGCACATTCGTATTGATTCTAAATAGTTGAGGTCACTTGTTAACCCAAGTTCACAAGATGTTAAGAAGTATCCATACATGACATTCAAAACAGTTGCTCCTCTCGGCTACAGAGAAATTTCTCCTTGTCTCTTCGACCCGACAATTTGCCCTTAGCTCTTCCTTGATCCATTTCCATATATCACTTGCTGCTGTAATATTTCGAACCTTCAAGTTCATTATTTGGCGAAAAACTATTTTCTCTCTACAGCGAATATCAGCGCAACTGTAACGGCTGAGAATTAGGAGGTACGGCAACAGGCAAGGCCGCAAACGTCGCTTCCGCGAATATGCGAATGCGACAGATGAAGATCTTAGATCCTCCACTTATTCAACTCCTGCAGAGTTAACATTTCTCGTATTTTCAGGCCACCGACTGTTTATTGTTTTATTAGGCTTGGAGTCCAACACAAGTTGATTTCCTTTATACGTGGGGATAGATCGGACAACATAGATTAACATCAAACCATTTCCTTTCCAGACCTATATTTTGTCACCTGGAGATTTCTAAACATAACTGAGAAGATTTTGAAGTAAAGGTCACTATCCCATCATAGGTGTTCGAAACGTGATGTCAATTTGACCTTTCCAAGCTCCGAAGAAGGCGAAACCGCCGAAATTTCACCCATGGTATGCTGATAGATTCTATAATATCAGCCTCGTGTTTGCTTATAAAAGGAAAACAGTGGTATCCAAAGCATTAAAGCGAACATCTCTTGAAGCGTTCCGGATCAATTCCAAAAATTCAAAAATGAACAGCAAGGAGGCGTGTCTAGATCACGCGTGATCTAACCCTATACCTCAGGCTAGCTCTCTAACTCGCGCTACGCACATTCCTCGCCCATGTCATACTCTGTGCGGCTGGTATCCACCAATTACCTGTAAGACTTGCAACTAACAAAACGGTGAGTGTTTAAAAGAAGCTATTTGTTATGCTAATGGAAATTTATGTGTTATGTCTTATCTGCCAGGGTTATGGAAGCGTTTGGCTGAGTAGATTGCATGCCAGTTTGATCTTTCCAAGGTCTGAAGAACGCGATACCTCCGGAACGTCAGCTATTTTCAATGAATATATGCTATAATAACAATGTGAGGTTTCCCCATCAAGAAAGACACGGAATTCGTTCTATATTTTTATTGTATTTATCAGTAGTTTATTCAATGGGGATATTTCGCTTGAGGAACTCTTCTCTACACCTATAAATGCGAAAAAAAGCTGTTTTTCTGACGATTTTGTTCCTTCAGCAGCAGCAGGTATTGTTTGCAAGGAGGATATAAAGATTGCGAAAGATGAGAGTCGTAGTAAGGTAGCTCTCTGCGGCAATTGATTGCCTATTGTATGGAGGAAACGTGAAAGACTGTTGACAAGGAGATCGGTTCATGTGACTCAAACGTGGACTCCACTATATGATTCGATTTCAATTCTGCATGCGTGCAGCGAAATGTTATACGTGGGTCTCTAAGTGATAAGCACGTCTACTTGTCACAATAATGCCTTTGGACATAACAGGTTGGCCTAAAAACCTAAACTCTAAAGGTTTTTCCTCAAATATTCTAACGGTGAGCGGTTGTTATTCTTCGTTTATCAAGCAGGTGAAACGTATACAGTTAGTACCGTTAATCATTGGTCAATCTTTGGAAGCTGTAGATCGAGATCATAACTGTTGTTGTCAGCACAACTGGTGAAATGTCTCTTTGGTTGTTAAAAGGAATTAGTGCACCATATTCCGTGACTTAAAACATACTATTGAAGCGGTTTTCTTAGTGATGTATAGAAACTTCTCTTCTATATGTGTGATATATTTCTCCACCACGAAACATTTAACAGTAAACAGATGCCACGATCCGTCACCGTTCTGGTACCAAACTAGTCGCGTGATGGCAAATTACCCTCTGACCCACAAGGATGCTTATTGCCTCTGGTGATGACGAACTGGGGCAGACTTTGGCTTGGTTGACCTCGGTACTCCAGGGGACGACGATTGCTGAACTACTAAAACTCGGAGTAAACGGAAATTATGTTGGGCTCCGCACAACCAGTCAGGATTGTGCATCCAAATAAGTATCCGGGTATGCATGATATATATTAATCATATTATTTGCTAGGAAATATCAATTTATTTTCCGATTTTCAGGTTCATACTGTTGCATTTGCGTTGTGTCAGTCGTAGATCACTGACATTTGAAACCAAGTGGTTTGGTTGCTTTCCACAAGTTTTCCAATGCACTTGTTGATATCTTAACACATGAAGGAGACAGTTCAATACAGGTGGGTGGAAGTACAAGATAGCTTGTCTTATCAGATCACTGAAGTATAATAGAATTGTTATGCTTATTAACTTCTTAAACATTTCTTCTCTTGCAATTCTTAAGGGAAACAGCAGTAGAATGGAAGTTAAATCTTTTATTTACTATCTCATATTCGCACGTCTTCTATATTAGTTTCTTCTATGAAGCTACACATGTTACCACACATTTGACTTAGATGCTCCGTCCATATGGGAGACTGAATGTCTCACATGCTGATAATGAAAGTATTTAACATGCAGAAACGACAAATTCGAGAAGCAGTTGAGTTAGCACTTGCGGGGAACTCTACAAGCTGGCAACCTCTCTTGTAAATGTCGTGCCTTTGTCCGCTCTTCATGTCATAGGTTTCATTATTAGTTATGGACAAGGTAAATACAAGTAGTAAATATCAGAAGTAGAGGTATCTGCTGTATTTGCTGGAAACAACTCGTAATTATCGCAATATCAATAGGAGTCCACGGACCTCTCTTCCTGAAGTTTCTCCAGCCGTTTAGTTATGAAGCTGTCTAACGCATCCGAAAGTGGCGAATGGGGCTAAACGAGGATACATGGGATGGACTTCCTGTTTTTCCTGCTTTGATTCAGCACATAACTTCTGTTTCTAGGTAGACATGTTCATGGATGTGTGCGTAGTTCTAGCGCTTGCATAGATTGTATTCTAAAGTTGATTCGGGTAAAACCCTATGAGAAGAATATAGGAGATGGTCAGAGGGCTTTCTAACAAATCAGCTCCTTGCCTCCTCTGAGGGAGATTAAAAAGCTACCCGTAAGTATATAAACCCCTATGTTGAGAGATATATAAGCCATGTGTGGGTAATAACTAACATAGTGAAATAAATGGGTCTTATTCTCTGATTCCGAAAGAGCCTCCGATAATGCAGCGTTGGCTGGGGCGGTCGTGGAGAAGCTGTTGAACTCTTGGTGCCATTCTAAGTTTCCAATTTAATGCTGTCTATGATATCGGAGAAGAATTGTTCCTTGAAATAAGCGGCATTGGAGGAATAGGCAACGATGGAGTCCTCATCAACACGAGTTTGGCCGTGCAAATCAGTTTCTTAGAGCAATTAACAACCTAGTTCCGACGTATACGGCCGAAGTGATGTGGAGCAACATCGGCTTTGACAATTTTCGTCGTCTGCGCACTGACATTAAGGCGTGAAGTAGACGATGTAGAACCATTCCATATATAATTGGAGAAGTTCTACAAAGTGGACCATACATTCGTTGAGACCATCACTGTTTATTTTAATGCTAAGATTGGGGCCAGAAGAACGTCTGAAGAAAGTAACATTGGGACCCACGGACTAGAGTAGAACCAGCAGAGTGAGGCGGCTGCCTGAGTTTTTCATGACGAACAAGACCGTTAATGGTAACTTGCAGTTGCAGAAGCGCCACCCTCAACGAAAGTCTTGGGAATATACAATTGGAAAGTACCAAAAGGAAATAGACCAAACGGTAATAAATCGAAGGTTTTGTCCAAAAGATATCGCTGTTGTCCCAAAATTCCACACAAGATCAGACAGTTTCCTCCTTCGTGCAAGGTTTCGTTTTCCACGGAAAGAAGGAAAAGCCGCTAGGCTCAAAAAAATGATAAAAACCGCAATAAACTAGGATTCACTCAAATCCCTAGTTAGCTTTTGGGAAGATACTGTTATCAACAACATCGATGGATAATGTGACCAGCTTATCGAAGAATTTCACGTTGGTGGTATGAAAGCTGAGAGTTCGAAAGCCACAAAGAGCCTGGAGAAAACCTGTCTCCAATAACACTAGAGGCGATACGCCAAAGTGGGATCGCCCAAGCGTGGTGCTCAAAAATTCACGTCCAATTTTACAAAGCTACGTATAAAGGAGACAAAAGAACACAAGGAGAGAAGAGCAGCGATAAACGCTGCAGCCTTTGAGGTTGTAAAGAGCACTCGTAACGCCCACCGAAACCTCGCCAGTTGTAAGACCAAGATGATCGCACTCCGAGGCCCAGAAAGAGCTGTGAAAAGTTCCAGAAAAGCAGTAGAGAAAATTGTACGCGACTACTACCCTGATTTCTCCAATACCCACGTCCTCCTTCGCATGAAATCAAGGAGGTTGAATACGACGTTCCACTGGTTTTACTTCCGGAAGTCTGATGCGCTACTTCGTGGGCAAAGAACCACACGACTCTCTGTCTAGACTGAATGAGACTCAGATATTTGCAAAACTCTTCACCAATGGTCATTTACATCCTGTTTCTGCTCTTCACACGTTGCTCATCAGAGTGCAAGGTTCTTAATCGATATAAAACTAAGAACAGTGTTGTTGCACAAAAAGGGAGATCTCCATGACATCGACAACCATCGCTCAATCTGCTTGCTATCAGTCATCTATAAACCCTTCATTCGATTCATCCTCAATAGGAATGACAGAGCATTAGACGAAGGACAGCCACGCAAGCCAATAGGACTGAAAAAATTCAGTACGGTGGCCCATATTCACACGATAGTAGGACTCATTGAAATGTTGCGGAAGATCGATCTGTTTCACTTTTATTGACATAAAGAAAGGTTTCACCTTTCGTTAGCTGGATGACCGTACGCGAGATCCTCCACTGGCTGGACTGTTCTGGGGTTCATTCGTTTTGAAAGTAGCTTCTTATTATTTACTATGAAAAGTGCATGCAGTATATGGGTTCCAACTAGAAGTTGGCTGTTTGTTATGGACTCCTCGAGCCGTGCATCTTCTCATATTTTAAACCTAAACATGGCTTTCATGGTGAAGAATCTGGGACTCTTACTCTTGAGGGGGTTTATGCGTCGAGACAGGAATGTTTTACGAAAAGAGCTTTGTAATAAGTCGAATATAAATATGGGAATAAAAGGGATAAAAAGTCGATCGACGATTCGACAATAACGTGACCTGCCAAATCTCAATGCGATGTCACCGAAGAGTTTTGAAATGCAGAACTTTAGAGTTGGAAACCATGTCTGTCTCAAACGCCTGTAACTTAATGCAATAGGTTCTCCGGAAATTAACGTCCGATGTCACCAGTATTTTCAAAGTAGAATATCTCAGCTTAGCACAAACTTCGTTAGTCGGAAAAAGTTCATTAAAATCTACTCATTTCTTTTCTAACGACGAACAAGTTGATTCGCACCAGTTACATAAAATTCTAGACTTCTAGTAGTGATTAAATCGTAGAAAGGAAATTCCGGTCTTAGTTCGGCTTATGAAGCACTACTTGCAGATGAGGTTGTCGAGATGCTTGAAGTGGTAGTTGGTATGCAAAAGGTCTGGCCCGTATGGTAGATGAGGCAGAGTTTTGAAGCCCAGTTTGTTCAACTTTTGCCGGTTGTGCGAGCTGCGGCCGTGCGTTATTATGGAGGTCATTACATTCGTATGTCATCCATTGATCAAACTTCTTTGCCATTCTAACTTTCTTAGATGCTTGGGAAAAATTAAAATGCTTCATCGAGTTCTTCTGCAAGGTTTGAACAGGTGTACATATATTTGCTTTCAGCAAAACCTTCAATTCATCGTAGTGGATAGCAGGACGTCCGTGATCTCCACCATTTTCATGGTCGAATTCGATGGGACGACATTTTTGATAGCAGCTTTACTCTGTGCGTTCGGTGGCACTTCCTTTATTCCATACCTTGTTAATGCTTCAAGCCGTTTGCAGGTATGTAGATCCGCGTTTGAATTCGTAGAAGTAGGTTGGTCAAAGATGCTGTTTTAATATCTCAGGTGTCGAAAATACAGGTTATATTGCAATTCAACCAACCAGAGCGGAAGTGCATGCAATGAGTTTCCCGTTCATATGCAACAATACAAGATCGAGAGGAAACTATTTCCAAAGACAGAAGAAAAATGAAACTGTGAGTGGGACATTGATTTCCGAGTAACTTAATAGTTGCTATGGCTATTCCAATGAAGAGAAAATTTACCGGAGAGTTGAGATTTTCGTTGGCATCGTCTCTATCCCGGTTATGGAATTGTACAGAGAATGAGTGGTTTTTTCCATGTCTGAATCCGCTCTGTTCTCGTGGCGGAGGTTTGACCCGGTCTATTCTTTACGGATTTGCGTACCTCAGACACCTTCATCCTCTATTTCACTAGCACTCAATACTAGTCGTTTTAACCTGCCTGTTATTAAATACCCATAAATTCATAGTTAGTTATTGTTTTCAGCGTACGTTGAGACTCTTACCACCTTGGGAAATCATGAATGCTCGACGAGGGAGCCCTGTCTAGTGATAGCCATATTCATAGTTGCCTCGTAATTGGGAATGCTGTAGAAAGGCATTTATTTAAGTGGACTTCGTATGTAGATCATGATGAACTAAACTTGTTTGTTCTTTTTACAAGTTCTAAAAGAGTAATGTAAACGTTCAGCAAGGGAAAGACCGCTGAAAAATCAGCAATGGCCTTGAAAATGCACACAGTTGATGTTACCGTATGGCTGATATGTAGTTCTACTTGATAGTTGTTGTCAAGTAGGAACTCTCCGTATCATTCCATGGGTTCTCCATGCTTCAGTGGTTTACTTACTCCTTCCATCATCTCTTATTGGTTCATACTTTGCATCTAAAATTATCCCTTGGTTGTATTTCTGCTTGTTCCTCTAGCAATTTTGGGCCTAATTTTGAATAATACTGCATTTCCAGTAGTGATCAATAGCTCTCGGATTACCTTAACAGTTTATCATCTGCATGTTTAAACAGAATGTCTCAATCACCATTTCTATCCACGAAATGCAATCCATTCGCTTAGGATCCGACTTGTCTCGCGTGTCTTGATGGGAAATGTCGCAAATTCGACAACCGAGTTTGTTTTATAACTATTGATTACATTTGAAACCATAGTTTTAATATGATCGGCTGCTTTTGTGCTTGTTTTGAACTACACGATTCTCTATTACAGGTATTCCTGAATTGGTGGCTTACTTAAGCTCATGTACGGAAGAGGATAGACAACTCTTTGAGAGGGAGTGCTCGATTCTGCTGGAATGCAGGTGATTTACCTTTCTTTTCGTTATGTTAGAAGCTTTTCTCTCTTTGACATTTTGTAGTTTCAGAGCCTGCAAAAGTATTTTTCGTAGTTTCATGAACTTCTGTTCACACAAAAGGACTTTTTGTCGAGCTGAAGCGCACGAGATTTTGGACACCAATGCCGGAAATTCGGGTAATCCATAGTTCATGTACTATGTCTATAGAGGTACATAGCGCACTTTCTTCAGGTGATTGTGATATCTCTCCCAAGAAAGTGGCCGGTTTGAGGCGAACGAATTTGACTAAACACGTGTCCAGAAAGGCGGATGTTTCCGAGATACCAGTTTGTGCTGGGGACGTGAGTTGTGTGTTGATCGGAGTTGCTGTTTTATACATTTTTCATATCATAAGCATCATAAAACTCTGATTGTAGTAAGCAGTAAATAAAAAAGTTAACATTGTGATTTCAACTGCAACGTTATCTTTCTTGGGTCCAATGCCGAATTGGGCTCCCCAGATGAGTCCCGTTGACGGGTGATTGCTGACGGGACTGGTAGAAGAACACTTGCTAGAGAAAGGCGAAACGAAGGACGCCCATGGTGTGGTGGTGAACGTATTAGTCCTTGGAAAAGGTAATAACGTTTTTGATCCCCACCGCGGACATTTGCCGTCAGGAGTTTGGCAACCATCTCAGGATCATTGTGGTTGATAAAGAGCAGTTTTTTTTTCTATATTCTATTAGCCATCTTACTATGTATTACGCAATGCGGGTATGAGGCTCAAACTTTTCCTGTACTTATCGCATTATACATACAACACATCTACTGATTGAGGGTTTTTTGGTTTCCTTTCAGCTCGTAGCGCAAAATTTTTCGATCTCACTGTTTTCTTTCTTTTTTGTTTTCATATGCTTTTTATCTTTTGTATTGCGAAATTATTGTAAAGCTTAACTACGCAAGTTTCTCGCTAATGCTGCTATGACAGATTCTATTTAAAACCGTAGCTTGGGATTCGGTTTGCTTTCTTCTCCTCCACTTATTTTCAACGTACACTTATACCAGCTAGCAATTAAGCTTCCATTAATTAAAGAGGAAAAAAAACATGAATTAAGCAATGCGTCAGTTGTTTTACAAACTGTTCTCGTCCCATGCAAATTTGTTCATTCTCGTTTTTTGTAGTTTCTTTCTTTCCACTTCATTGACTACTGAAAAACCCTAGAACTTAAACCTGAACTTCCTCTTTCAAATTATTTGCTACTAATTGAGTAACTTCTTATAAGTATAACTATATCCTACAAAAAGGATATCCTGTAAAATATCGTACTATCCTATAAAAATTAAGTAAATTAAGGTAAGCTCAACAATTTACAATCCGCTATTATTTGAGATAGTTCGTATTAGTATTACTATTTCTTGAAGTTTCAAAAACGCTTAGGATTTGGCCAGGCTTTTTTTTATCAAATCTTTGTTTTAGATTTTCAGGTATTTGATGTTTTCTGGCTTGAGATTTTCTCATTGTTTTAGAGCCAAGTGAGTGCTTTCGTCCATACGTTGCCCAGTTGTCGAAGAAATGTAGTGGCAATAGTGGGTCCGAATGGATTGACTCAAGTAGGATTCTTGTTTAGCTCCTTATTTAAAGACACTTTGCCTTGAAAATGTGCCAGACTGTTTCGAAATCTAGAGTTCTGTTGACTTATATATTGTAAGAACTTCCAACGGTTTACCGCCTCATCGTGGCTAGGAGGTGCCCTGGGAGTCGGACGGAGTTCGATGTACAGCGGAGAGATTCACTCCCACCCTGCAGCAGGGTCTCCCAAGCTGAGAAGGAGTACGGCGTTTCCATCAGGAAGTCTAGCTAAGAGTAAATCAATACCAGGATCCACCACCGTCCTGTTATCAAAGTCGCATGGTGGTAAATCTCCCTCTGATCCACAATGGCTGCGACTGCCTGTGGTGGTGAAGACCTGGGGCAGACTTTGGCGAGATTGACATCGAGTCTCCAGGGAACTGTATTGACTTAGCCAGCAAATTTGCGAAAAATGGAGATTAAGCTGGGGCCCGCACTACCAGTGAGGACGGGCCATTCAAGTATCAAGTATCACAAGTAAGAATTCCATGTTGCTGGTCGCTCAATCAGAACCATCATTAAATTTTACTTTTTTTAAAAGTATTCTCTTGAATTTAGGTAGTTGTTTTCCACTTATTTCACATAGAATTATTTGTGTGATGTTTTATGGTTTGGAAAGTTTCACCCTGACGTTGTGTTTTTTCTGTTGTTCGTTCGTCTACAGATTCATTTCCCACCAAGCGAGAATATCGCTGAGAAACTACCACCGGACAGAGTTCTTCTGTTGCAACCACAAGCGTATCCTAGTAGGTATGACAGTTCCTTTAAGAATTCTGCTTTGTTAACTCGGTGCAGTGTAAACTATGCTCACCCGTACAATGAAGAGTTCCAGATATCGTGGAATGAGCCTTCGCATGCGTTTGAAAGGTGATAATACGAGAGTTATTTCGAAAGAAGAGGTATGCTATGCGACTCGTGTTCATCTACTGTTAACCTGCTTGATAAATCCTTAGCATGGAAAGGCCTTAGCATTCCGTATACTTGTTCTACTTTATTGCTTCAAATCGTTTAGAAGTATCTAACAAAGTTTAACGGAAGAAAAAAAAAGCAGTTGTTATCGTGGTTATGTAACCTAACCTAAACGTGGGCATCATCAAGCGAGCCATAAAACCCAATTTTGTGAATGAAAATTCTTTTATTCATCCAGGTTGAATGCGTGGAGCGTTTGTTGACATATTTTCACGACGACGTAGAACCAGCACTAGGACGGTGTCTCTACAGTTCGTGCTCCGATATATCACCGTTTGGAAGCGTTTGGGCGTTAGCTTACCACATGTCTGTAAAGCACTCCCAAAAGGAAGAAAGCACAAATGCGATACCATGTCTGATGTGCTCCAAAAAGTTCACTACGTAGGTTATGAAATCTTTTTGATTGTTCTTTCATTTACTATGGGAAGTTCTCAATTGTCTAAATTCCTAGGTGGGGATATTTCTGTTCGCATCTGAACAGGAAACATAAACAAATAAAGTTGGACCATCTTTCGCAACGTAGAAAGGAAGCAGATGAGGTTATCAACAAGAAGAGGGCAAAAAAAGTCAGGATGGTAAGTGACTTCTATACAATGCTTTGTGACTTAGGGAAGGCCAAATGTTGTATGAGACTGCGTTTGTTTTCATATTCTTTCTTCATTTTTTTGTTTCATACTGAAAGGAAGTGAACATTTAAATAATATTGTTTTTCAGATACCTAGAAGCACTAATGGAGTTATTCGTTGTCGAAGTTTAAGTCCTGAGCCTGATAGAGTTGTTGGAGACCAACAAAAAGTGAGTGGTATTGCTTTTTATGGCTCGTAGTTCATTTTTATTCCGTCTAAACGGCTAACTTTAGTTGTTCCAGGTGGATAAGCAAGAGGTTGACAATTTGAATGTATCCGTGCAGGGTGAAGATAGTGATGAAAAGCTGGACGTGAACGTGAATCCAATTTCCACCGACAGTGTTGAGTGCTGCAATATTCGGACTTCGAATGGTGGCACCTCATCTGGGGAACATATCCATCGACAGCTGAAGTGTCGAAGAGTTCGACATTCTCAGATTCGTTCAGAAGGAGATGATCAGCAACAATCTATGACGAATTCACGGGTATTTTTCACCTTAATCTCTTTTATTGTGAGGCAGGTGGGTTTTTTTTTGATTCTTGAGAAATGAACCATGATCTATATTGCTTTAATAGCATCTCTACAATTAGTGTATGTTGTAGCGTTCATATTTGGATGGTTATGAATCAAAATCTATTTTCAGGAACGTAGGAAACGTAAAATTCCTGCTCGTTATAGAGATGAAGACACATCATCTGTTAAAGACGAAGTTCGTTTCTCTCATTGAGCATTATTCCATATTGTTTTACAGATTATCTGTTTGTGAATAGGGCGTGTGCGGCGCAGTGGTCGGAGACGCCCTGCAGTACACACGGGATCGATTCCTGCGCCCCAGGCTCACCAAGCCCTCTATCCCTCCGGGGTCGGCAAATTGGTACCAGACTTGTCTGGAAGGATAGCAACACTGGCTCGATACATCGATAGACCACCGCAAGTCAATATAAAGGCCAAATATGCATTCAATCTACAAAATGACCTCTTAACGATGCTTATGAGATCGAATGCAAAGCGCGCCTCTTAAGAATTGATCAACGTCGAGTGCTTTTTTTATTCCTGTCTGTGAATTAATTTGTATTGGTTTAGAAATTGTTTGTATCTCTTTATCACCAATTTTCAGATGCTTGTAAAAACGAGGGATTGTTCTGAATCTATTTGTGCTTTACAAGAAACGAGTTCATCGGCAGCCATGGCTTGTGAAAATTCGATTCTTAAAGATGTTACAGAAGTATGTTTTAGCATTTCTCAGAGAATTCTTTGGTTTACCGTTTTTGAGATCTTCACTCATATCTCACTCAGATCTTGATCTTTAGTAATAGCACAGGGTTACGTTTTTGAGCTATTGAAAAATGTTTTGCTTCCCACTGGTTTTCTTTGAGTTTCATTGAGCGAGTGGTTCCCACTGGTTTAGATTGCTTATACCTCATTCTAACCATGCGCATTTTAGGTTGTGCGTTTGTTGGTTTGTACTGTTGTAGAGACATACCAAGAGGTGAGGTGAACTTCATTGCTTAGAGTTTTTGAGAAGTGGAATTAATCTGTTCATTTAACACTTCTGTGTTAATCAATTAACTGACTGTATTGTGTGGTTGTTTTGTTTAATCTTTCAGAAACGGCGTTATTCAAACTTAATGCTACAAAACCTTATGTCCAGAAGGTAGATTATATTGGGTCGGCCAGTCCAGTAGTGTTGTTCCTAGAGTTAGTATAAATAATATGATGACAATGATATAATAAATAATGATGACATGATAACAATAGTATAATAAAGAGCAGAACATCACGAAATTTTTGACCATATACATAGTTTTTCTTCAATTCATGTGTTCCTTTTTATTGTGTTTTCCTCGCAATCTTTTCCAAAGTATTCATAGCGGAACCAGTGGCAGGAAGGAATTTCCTAGTGAAATCCTAAGCTACAGTGAATTTTATTAGTTGAAATAGAGAGGATCAGTATTTACATATATATATATATATATATATATATATATATATATATATACGTATATATATAACAGTAGAATACAGTGTTTTTTTTGTTCTAATTTCACGATGTTCTGATCATTTGGAACTCACAAATCGTCTCTTTTCTGGAAGCTCGTAGTTCATTCAAACATCGAGTTGGTTGGATGGTCGTTTGGTGGAACAGAGCCTTTTGATGTTCTTCAATTTAACGTTTGTGCTTATGGTAACCGTACGCGGGTTAAGAATTTTGAAAATGTGGATCTCATTTCTAGTATTTCGTCAGTTTAAACAGGTTTTAAATCAGGAAGATGGCATTTCCACTCTGATCCTTTATAGTTTGGTACTTTTCATTAGCTGTCAATCGAGTATGCATATAGCGCGGTAAAAATGTTCTGGTGCGTTCTGGTGCTAAACTGAAAATGGACGCTGTAGTGTCAATACCGTCCCCCTGGTCCAAGCGCGTGTGACCACTACAGTGCCCATACCAGGCGTTATGGGTTAAGGAAAGCCCATTACTTAACTCCTTGAATGGATTAAGTTCAACCATATGTTGTTCACAAACTATGAGCGATGAATGTTAAGGTACGTTACCTCACGCTAGCTTAATCAAGAGCAGATCGTAGGATAGTATTGATCAGTTTTTTGGTGAACAAGCCGAAAGGTTTTTAAACATACATGGACTCTTATTGGTAACTTATTAAGATAATACTTGTGACTGTTAGTATAAATTCTTATCGTATTAGCTGCGATAATCCTAATACTATGTTCGTAAAAAGTTCTTGATATTCATTAAGACATATTTTCTTGCATTTTTGAGAATTCCCATTGTTATGTTAAAAGTTTGGTCTCTAGATGGACCATTGTTACATATTCTCTTGCATACTTTGGTCCATTCTAAATCTGTCACACTCCTAGTCACACCTTCTGTATCCCTTATCTCCTAGGGTAACGTTTGAACAGACTTCTTTCTTCAATAGATGTTAGCTCAGGAGTATAACTGTACTATGTTTAAAGCTAAATCATCCACGAGTTCCTGATCAAATATCATTCCAGAATATTTCTGATACCCTTGTCACAAATGTTCGCTCAAGGTCTTCTCGTTTACGGAAGAGGCCTGATTGGATGGATAATGAGGACTTCTTCATTGTTGATGATCGCAAGGTCTTTTTTAGTGGACATTATGATACTTTTTGTACATGTGAAAATTTCGGTGCATAAATAAGAGTAAAACGGATAAAAATGATAGGGCTCTAGGCGTTGATCAATCCGTGCGGGATGTGCTGTGCATTCGACTTCATTTAGCATCGTTGGAGGCGATCGAATGCAATGCATATCTGCCCTTTACGATAACTCGCGGTGGCCTTCCGATCTATCGCGCCAGTGAACCCAGGTGTGGTGGAGGGCTTGGTAGAGCAGGGGCGCAGGATCGTTTTATGAGTATTGCAGGGCACTGCAGATCACTGCGCTATCCACGCCCTTTAAGTAAGAGTAAGTATCAATATATTGCAATTTGCGTGGGATTTTTCTGTGTGCAGCTCACATTTGGGGGAATTCTGGAAGTGCTAGCTACGTGGGAGGAGTTTCGGTGGTTGGAAACGAGCATTGACTTAATAAATACCATGAATCTGGTTTATAAAAGATGTTATATGATATTCATTCTTTACGTTCCATTTGTTAATTGTTATCAATGAGGGTATTTTCATTGAGAAACGAAGAAAAAAACGAAAGGAAGTTTTCTTGCTCACCATCTGTAGACTTTTGATCTTTCACTGATCGTTTTGGCTAAGAAATAGTTTCCTGTACTGAGCCTGGTTGGGCCGTTTCTATCTTCATACTGTTAGTCTTCACTTGTTGTACTTAATAGTTCTTGGTTTTTAGTATCGTCGTGACGGGACCAATGAGACTTCAATTTTACCTGTTTTTAATCAAGGAGATTCTATATCTTCCAATTCTCCGTAAGTGCTTTTAGTGTTCTGAAAGTAAGGAATGTCTAACTTTGGTTTTCCTCTCTATCTATGGATTATGTTAGACAACGTAACATTTCTATTGTTTGGTTTCATTGAATGCTTTCTGTTCTCTATGTGTTTCTTGTCTATTTATCGAGAAATAAGTTAGCCATAATACGTATATATATATATATATATATATATATATATATATGTAATGAATGAGTTCAGAGATTTTTCCTTTATTTAGCTTTGTAAGGTTAACTAAACTTTTTCTCCTTTGCTGTCGTTCCGAGTCAAACATCGATCAATAGGTTTAAACGTTTTAAAACGCCTTGTTTCTTGTGTCTTTTTAGTCCTTCTAAAGTCGAGCCGTCATCAGCAAGCCATTGTAGTTCGTCAGATCTTACGAGCCGAAACCAGTAAGTATTTCTTGGTGTCTCTCATGTCCCTTATAGTTCCTCACTTATAGAGTAGGTAAGTGTCGGTTAATCTTACTCATTCCGTTGTTTCTTCTTAGTTGCGCTTAAAATTATTTCACTGATCATAAAGTCATTTCGGGGAAAGTGGTTACAAGCGAGCTACGTTTTTGAAGTAGGGGTATATGTTTATTTATTAGGACTGGACCTTTACAGTTCCCTATTCATCAACTCTGTCCAGAGTTCATTCAGTCGAGCTTAACTAATCAGTTTTTTTGTGCTAAAGTTGAGACTTTGTTTAGATGATATGGAATTATGGAATGATATGGATAGATTTTCCATGACGTTTATGACACACCAGACCGAAAATTTACTAACATTCAGTGAACAGTGTGCCAATCTTTTCTGGCCGTAACTACATCTCTTTTTTGATAGTGCTTTGGTATTCTTCCATAAGAAACTGTTGGATTGATGTGGTATTCCAGTAGTGCAACATCGAAGTTGGAGTTGACAAGAAGAAAAACCTTCTATTTTGAGTTGAAGGAGCTCTTGACCTTATGATACTCTAGGTAGACCTACTGAGGTTGAGCTTCCCATTTGACATCAAACTTCGACACTTAGCGACGTTCCTGGGCTACTATCGCTATTAAACTTTTGTTGACTGCGTACTTTAAGAGGCACAATCGCGCAACGAGAATCAGATGAATAATCTTTGACATATGCTTATATTCATTTAACCATGATAAATTGCTATATTTCTATGTAGGTCTTTGTGAACTAGGAGGTTTTACTCAAGATATGGTTACTGAATCCGATGGGCGCGTATGGCGCAGTGGTGATTACCACGCTCCTAGCCCACCAAGCACTCCATCCCTCCATAATCGGCTGATTGGTTACAGATTTGTCTGGGTGAATAGTAGTACAGGCGCGATACATCGGTAGTCCACCGTGAGTCATTTTAAAGGTCAAATATGCATTCAATAACCTCCAAAAGATGTTTGATGAAGTCTAATGCATAGTATATCCCTAAGGTATTGACCAACGCCGAGAGCTTTATCGTTTATCCTTTATTACTGAATCCAGTGCAAGTAGGTTGCCACATTTCGTCAGGTTCACGACACGTTCCCTTACGCGACACATATTGAGATACTACATAACTTGCGACGGTTTGTCTTGATTGCTCATATCAAGTAGATATATGAAGGCGAATAGTATTAGTCACAGCTGAAGCTGATTTGAAAGTTCAACTATTACAAATGGAAATATTATTGAGTGAAAACACTAGACAGACAACCTCAATTATTAGAGTGGAAATTCAGGCCTAATATCTCTTTGCTGATAAATTCTTATAGGTTCTGTACCATGTGAACCGTGAACAGAGTACGTGTTTTATTTAACCATATCGGCCATTTAATTGCATGGATAGAAGAAATCTCTAGAAATACGTTTCTTTCAGGAATGTGCCAACTCATACGCGGCGATCAACTCCAAATTCGATGGATCTCTCAGGCACTCCGTCCAGACGACGCAAGCAAAATCTGAACGCCCTTAGTGATGATGCAGAAGATAGCGTAACGGTACGTCGTTGATTCGTTCGGAAATCTCTTAATAATGTGGAGACGACACCTCATGTCGTGTTTGTTGCGTACTACTAGATGACGCCTAATCTTCACTCCTCATGGGTCAATTGAGTGAAAGAGTCGGAGGCGTCTCGCATTACGCATGGAATCTATTCCTGTTCTCCTAGCCCACCAAGCCTTCGACCCTCTGAGGTCTGCGAATTGGTACCAGATTTGTCTAGGAGGATAGCAGCACTGCCTCGATGCATCGGTATGCCACCGCGAGTCATTGTAAAGGCCAGATATGCATTCAGTCACCTCCAAACGATGCTGAATGAAGTCGAATGCATGGTGCATTCCAAAGGGTTTGATCAAAGCCGAGAACTCTATCCTTCCTTTGTGGGCTACCTGGTTTTTTGAAAATAAAGTAAAGAATAGTTTCTCGATAGCTAGAGGACTTCGTTTAGTTGTAATATGGTGTTACTTACTATATTTTATTGTGGTTCGTCATAATGTTAGCATTACTGTTAGCATCTGGAAATGTTTTACAACTTGTGGATCTGAATTTCGTTATTTCTTATGTCCGGATCTTGTATACAGTGACTATAGCAATTAGAATTGCAATAATACTCTACTAGTACCCAAATTTCTGGTTGATAAAGTCGTTCACAAAACAGTTTCTTGTATATTTATAAGTGCAGAATAGAGCTTTGCCAATCCAGCGCCCAGCACAACATCTGTATTCTATAAGCGATTTGTGGTAACAAAAAGTATAGGAAAATAGTTCTATCTGTCAAAATCGACTACCGGAAAGACAATGAATTCTGTAGGTGGTTACTAGTTATTACCGGCTAATTCCGTAGAACCATTATGTCACCTATAGGTGTCACTTCTCACGAGAGTGTTAAAGACAAGTAGTTGCTTTTCTTTATTTAAGTACGAAAATGCATTTGTTTGAATTGTCGTTGTGTTTTAGATCGTCTCGAAGAATGGAAGGCCAGGAAAAGTGAACGATTTAGCCATGGTTCCAGTGTATCTCTCCGGCGCGCAAAAACATTTATTCTTTTCATCGCTGAAACAACTTGATCCCAATGAACCTGACGGGAAACATGTTTGTTCGCAATGTAATGAAGTGGTTCCCAATCTTAAAGTAAGTCTTTAATTTCTTTTACATAGTTATTACTTGTAAACTTTTTTTCCCTCTAGTTCTCGCAAGACAACGTTATTTTGGGACTCATTCTTTGTTACTACAATTCACGTCGGCGTTCCCATCAGAAAGCCCACCTAAGAGTAAATCAATAGCAAGATCCACCACTGTCCTGATATGAAACTACTCGCAAAGTGGCAAATCTCCATCTGGTCCACAATGGCTGCGACTTCCTGCGGTCGTGACGACCTGGGGCAGACTTTTACCAGGCTGCCCTCAGGACTCGAGAGAACCACGATGGCTAAACCAGCAAAAATCCGAAAAAACGGTAGTTATGCTGGGACCCGCACAACCAGTGAGGGAGGGCCATTCAGTTATCAAGTATCAAGTAAGTAGAACAGCAATTTCAACAAATCTACTTCAACGAATTCAACCTCATTGCAACGCAAAAGGTTTGAAACACTAACGAGTTATGAGTGCAGAGAAAGCGTGAACGAAGCCTCCAGTGTTATTAGTGTCTCGCATGATAACCTGCCGTGAAAAATTGTAATAGGCAGAAAATAAAAAGTAAAACATGATTTCAACTACAACCTCAGCTTAACTGGCTTCACTGCCGTTGTGGGCTCTCCAGTTCAATCCCGTTGACGGGTTATTGCTGATGGCAGTGATCGAGAGAGAGAAATAGCTGAGAGAAAACCGAAACGAAGGACCCGCATGGTGTGGTGGTGAACGCGTTAGCCCCCGGAAAGGGCAATAGCGCGTTCGTTTCCCACTGCAGAGGTTTTGCAAATGTCTCAGCATTGTTGTGGCTGTATGTTTTCTATTTTACTGTTTTGAACAGCTTAAGCTGTTGAGGTAGTGAAGAAGATTGCCAGTTTTTTATATCATTAGTTTCCAACTTAGGAATACAAATCAATAACCGCATTTTGTTTCGCTCGTGGGATTCATCCATATTCGAAAGTAGGGCACGGTCTCTCCTTGTTATTGGAGTCTACGACTTACCCGTAGAACACCATTTTAATTGTTTACTCTGTGATTGTTTGTTGTTCTTAAAAATAACCGTGAAATTTTTGTTTAACTATCGTTTTCACTGCTTTAGTTTAATGTGAGGAAAGTACCACGTGATCCGTGTTAGTTATGCATTTATTCAAATTTCATAGATCTTTTTTACTCTGAAGGAAGGTCGACGACACATGGTAACCCATATTCGTGTGATGCGTCTACGCTGTTCCTTATGTGGTGCGGGTTCATTTTTCTGTACGGATTTGAGAGTGCACTTAATGGAAGGATATTGCGAGAAATTACATCGTGCTCCAGAAGGAGTAGTCAATTCAAACCGTAATCCTTGTATGACGAAGGAGCAGGTTCGTTTACTTCAACCTCGTTATAATTTCGAACGTGAAATACAAGAATGGTGGTCCATGTCTGTCGGACTTAGGTAATTGAACTATGTTCTCTCTTCTTCCAAGGCCTCTGCCCTGTAGGGAAGCTTCTTTCCTATTCCTTGGTTTTTATTTTAAATGCAAAAGCAATAAATAATTTCAGAATACTTTTTGTTCATTTTTTAGGCAGATTCTCTCTCAGAACTGGTAGATCCTGTAAATCCAGGTCGAGTGATGTACACCAGTGGGAAGGTTAGGTCTCTTAAGATTCTTTAAATAATTTCATTTTAGCCATTGTAGTGGAGTGACATTGTTTTATTTCATCGATGTATACTTTATTTGAAAGGTTAGGATAGACAAAAACTTTAAAAGTTGAAGATTACCCAGTTATTATGTCACCTATCGACGTCTTTAAATGTTAATTTTTCGTTTTTTACTGTCATGGCGGTACGAAAATTGATTTGTTAAACTTACTTCGTTAAACTCCTAAGTGGAATAATAATTGTCTTATTCATCTTTTTGAACTGTATACAACAACTGGATTATTTCGAAGCCTAAGACGATGCCTCAGTTCATGGCGAGTCTTTCTTAAGCACGTCCGTTGACAATTTATGGCGTAACCTGTCGCTCATAACATGTTACTTTAATGACTCTTGTGTAACATCCTTAATTTCGTACGTTGTTCCTGTGTCATTTAATACATTCTGCATTTGTAACGGCAGTTGTACCAACAGTGATTTCTTTTCTCTAAACGCTTCTGTCAAAGGAAGTAAAACGCACTTAACTTTTGATTTGAAGATTTTAAAGGTAACGTTGCAAAGCAAAAGTGCTGTAGAAACGTTGAACTTCTGCACGTTTGAGTCTAAATGACTGTATTTTAATTGAGGTGAAAATTTTTTTTACAGATTGTTTCGGCTAAAAGTCGAATTTCGTATTATCCGGATCCAGTTATAGAAGAACGCATTCTGGGTCCTGGCAGAATTTTTCATCGGGCATCTCCTATACGTTTGAAAAGTGGAAGAGTCTGAAGATGTCATGATATTATCTGTCTAGGGAAGTTTAGAAATAAAAATGTATTTTTCGGTACATGATTTACCGTAATCTTAAGATAAATGAGGTACTGTCTTTGAGATCTCATTAGACAACTTTTTTTGTTCTCCTAGAACTTAGTTTCGTACACTTCGAAAATCGCGTAGATGTACCTCTCGACATGATGATGTCTTCCAAAAACAGAGATGTACAGACATAGCGGACGTCTTGATGCAAAACGTTCTTTTGGTACCTATCACTTGCCTTTGTTTAAACTGCTCTTTATGAGCTGTTCACAAGTATGCCGAATGCTATATTCATATTGTTGGGTATACTATGTACTGTAGGTAATGTAAGAGCATTTGTACAAATCTTTTATTGTATGAACCATGAAGTTGTAATTAGAAGCGCAACAATCTAGGAATTATCAGTAGCTGCCTGTCGTAACCTTTTTTTTTCCGAAATTAACAGATTGTGAGTATGGAAGAGAGACGTGTGCGAACAGTTCCTATCGTATGAAAATCATGCTCTGAGCGGATGAGACTCTAGCGATTATTATTGCAAATTCTCTATGATTATGTAGTTTCCATCGTCCTCCAACAATTCCCTTAGAATGATGCGTCCAGTTGGCATTATTCCGCCTAGTCTTTTTACGATGACACATGTGACGCACTGGTTGGAGGCGCCCTGCAATACACATAGGGTCGATCTCCACGGTCCAGGTTCACTAAGCCCCTATCCCTCCAGGGTCGGCAGATTGGTACTAGGTTTCTCTGAAGGGATAGTTGGATGAAGTTGAATGCATAGTGTGTCCTTAAGGTATTTATCAACGCCGGGAGCTTTATCCTCTGTGCACAGCCAAGCTGCAGTGGATAAAGAACGAGCTCTTTATCTTCGCAAACACTTGTACTAGTTTTAAAACGGTTAGGAACGACTATCCTTACAATGGCTTACCGCCTCATCGCGGTTAGGAGGTGTTCCTGAGTGTCGGGTTCCGATGTACAGCGAGGAATTCATCCTCTGGTAGGGTCTCCCAAGCTGAGAAGGAGTCCGGCGTTTCCATCAGGAAGCCTAGCTAAGAGTGAACCAACACCAGAATCCATCACCGTCCTGGTATCAAAGTCGCATGGTGGAAATGGTCGCTGTGATCCACAACGGCTGCGGCTGGCTGTGGTGGTGAAGACCTGGGGCAGACCTTGGCCAGGCTGACCTCAGGATTCCGGTGAACCACGATGGCTTAGCCAGCAAATCTCCGAGAAATGATGGTTGTGCTGGGCTCTACACACAACCAGAGAGAACGGGATGTTCAGGTATCAAGTATCAAGCGGCTGTTTTACGTATCTAGAAAGTGAAACCTCCCTGTATATGTGTCTGTGCGATAACCTCAAAACAATAGGAGAAGAGCTAGCTGAGTTACAGCAATGTAACATCTGCCTATTTCACACAATGTATAACAGCTACCATCTATTTCTTAAATCGGCGTGCTTTCCTGTTTGTTTCTTCCAGTTTATAAGTCGATTAATCCCAGCTGTACTCATCCAACTCATCACGCCGCACCATTGAAGCATTGAAGTACTTTTGCTCTCGTTTTTCTTGCTTTATAGTTAATCTCGCTATGTTGTTTGTAATTGTTGTTATTGGTTTGTAATTTAACTAGAGGCATAGCTGCACTACTTTAGGGTAGCTATGTTTGGCCGGCGAAATCATTTGATTGAGATCTACGAGTCTCCTAGAAAAGATGCTTGCGAAGCTCATCGATGTGTTAAGAATGGTAAAATTAAAGGTTAACTAGTAGTTCACGAAATCTTGTTAATGTGTTAAAACGGATTCAGATATGTATTCTTCCACTGATAAGCCAACAGAAGGTTGATAAAGGAAAACTTTGCTTGGCTAGTTTTCGGCGTCTTCGCCTTAATCAGAGCCAAATTCATCCGAATCGATTGTCCACAGTTCTTCCAATCAGGCTCGGTTCTTCTGATCAGTTCAGATTCTGCTCTGAGAATGGCGATGAAACCGAAACGTTAGCCGAAGTGTTTTTTCTCTTGTCAACTTAGCGTTAGCTTATCAATTAAAGGATCTAAGTTAGCCATATCGAAGTTAAAGATAAGAAGTGGTATTTGAAATAGTGAACTTGTGAGGTGACTTGAAATGAAAAGAAATGGAAAGAGCGATATGGAGTATTTATTCCATTCTTAGTTCCCTAAGTAGCGTCTCTCGAACAAAGGAACGGATTGAGCATTTTTGGTTGCCGTTTTAAGTCGGCATTTCATGTAGTGTTTCATTTAATGTATGTGGTAATTCTGCAATCATTGCAGAGGTCCATAATTCACCAGCTTTGTTTTGTAGACTTCCATTTTCTGAATTTTAACAAATATCCCTTGTATAGCTTGGACCACATCTAGCTCGGAAGAAAGCGACTAGAAATTATTCTTTACTGAAAAGACGTACTTGAAATGTTGAAGAAGTCATTGAACACATTTTTAAAACATGAAGTTTTCGTCGTTTTAAGGGGTGATATCATGTGAAGTAATGTTATATCCAAGTGCGATGCATATGGTGGTTAGATTCATGCGACGCCCCGGATTAACCCAGTTCTCTTTCTCTTTGGGGTTCTCTAAATTTATACTAGACTTCTAGAGAATGGAGGACGCTGAACAGATCCTTGCAAGTCATTCAATTGGCCATCATATGTGCATTCGAGCACTTTTACGATGCCCAGTGAAGTCCGATGCATAGTGCACCCCTGACGAATAGATTGACGGCGATCACTTTATTATCTTATATAAATTTTTCATTATCGGTGTCATGGACTGAGAACTAGTTGACAACATGATAGAGAAATTCTTCCTAAATATCTTCTGTTATCCCTCCCTTCTTGCTGCGACTCTCCAAACTTCGTTGTTTGCTCAGGAAGCAATTGTCGGACGTATGCAAATATATAGCACAATTTCTTTTGAACATTAGCGACAATACTCGTCCAGTTTTTAACCTTTCCAATATCCTACATGTGAAAAATGATCATGAAATGGCTGGCATTGAGTTAGTGGGCGGGCTCTCAAGCAGGTTTTAGAGCGCTGGCTTTTCTAAACCTAGTGCCACAATTTCAACCAGCTACATATAGTGTATTGAGTGGTTCAAAGGGGGATATGAGAGAAATAATGAAGCAACAAAGAAACTGGAGCATCTATATGCGATGAGGCATTTTAATCTGGTATTTTCGACGATTAACAAAGGAGATGGTGCTATTTCACGTTGTTTGAGTTACATCTAAAACGTGGGTCCTTTGAGAAAGGCTCTTATCACACGCCTTCACTACCACCCCCTTACGTTGAACAGTTCAAAGGTGGAACTATGGGTGCTAATAAATAATAGATCAATACAACGAAAATTAATCCATACCGTCGTCCAGGTTAACGGGTGCAGAATTCTTATCACAGTATCTATGTATCATCTGACACTGACATCATTCATATTGAGTACTGTGGGTTGTACTAAACATGGATATCGATGTGCGGAGGAATCTTAGCCACAAGTTGATAGTCAAAGTATAGCGCGCCGTTCACCATCGTCACTGTCCGCCCTTCCGCCTGTAATTGGTGTCTATGTTTCAGTGAAAAAGAAGTCGTTTTTCCTCGAGAGAAGCGAGTGGTGGACTCATTTGAAAGATTTTATTTGTTTCCAATCGTGTTTTAACGCGATTGGAAACAGATCAGTGCTTAATCACCTGATTTGCTTAATCTGAAGAACTGTTACCTTGGCCTTGCGTATCTGCGCGCTTATGGAAGAAAGGTCCGGTACCGGGCTAGGGGCTCCTACTAAAGCGCCGGCTTGTTGTATCATTATCGCCACACCCATTCCAACTCCAATTGATCTGAAACACAAACTGATGATGTAAAAATTTCTTAATTTCGAGGAAGGATTGAGTGGTTCAATTGTTAGCTCTCATAATGAATAGACTTTCGGTGTCAGCTATATGGTATCCTATGCACATAAGGTATTAGATCACATCTAAACCGTCTCATGGATCATAGAATCTGTCAGGATTACCATCTATTTCTTGTCCTGACTTGTATCGACTGCGAAAAATATCTTAAAGCGTCGAAACGAATGAAGTGCTATCATCCATAGTCGAGCAAGGAGTGGTCCCGTCCTACGAAGGAATAGTCGCAGACTGTTATCGGAACAGCAGCACAAACATACGGCTTTTTCATCGACCCCTCACCACGCCCATGGGAAAATGGGTTCGAAAAGGCAATCCAAAATTGCTAAAGCTTTTTACTGCTGCGTTGCAATGGATAAAGAAGTCACTCCATTGGGACGTGAAGGGTATACGTATTGGTGGAAAATTCTTATCAAATTTTCGTTTTGCAGATCACATTGTCACCTTTTCAAGGAATGTGAGTGAAGCATATTCGAATGAGCTCCACGAATGAGGGGAAAATAGGATTGGATTGCATGTCAACTAGGAAAAGTCCTCCTTGGTGCAAAGGTGAACAAGTCGAAGTGCGTGTACTTTGGGAGAACAGTGAACACGAAGAGCAGCATGAAAAAGGAATTAGTATAAGGAGGAGGGCACCATGGCCTCATTCGAGCCTCTCAAAAGGATCACCGATCAACTAAATGATCTGAAAGTCCGTGCTCACTTCTTCGATTCAACGGCACTTCCAGCGCTCTGTTATGCTGCAGAGATGTGGATTGATATTTCAACTATGCCATGAGTACTGCGCACTACTCATGGAGCGATTGAACTATCTGGTCTAAATTATAACTGGCATCCACAACGCCTACTCTGAATGCGCACCTTAAATCTTAAGGACCTATTCCTTCCTCGAGATCCTAGACAATATACATCGATAACCAAACACGGGTGGACTGGTCACGTAAATAATAAAAACACAGATCCGATGTCGGTTCAGCAAAAAAATCTGTGTGATGGACTCTAAGAGAATTCAACTTGTTCCAAGGAGGTCATCCCCATGAATGACGCTAACACGAGAAGGAAATATATGGAAATTTTGTTGGTGCCCGTACTACTGGTGAAAACGCGATATCCAAGCATCTAAGCAAGTATAGCATATTATTAACTATAGTGCATTTTCGGTGCCGCGTAGTATCGTATACGTTGGTTTTAATGCAGTTCCATCCTGGCTATTTCTTTTGCCACAAGTAGTTTTTCGCTAGGCGTTTTGTATTAGATTGTTAGATTTCTACCACAGATTTTCTGCCTGGCATGGCCGTTAGAATGCTGATCTAACCAATCATATCTTCCAAAAGACCGTTTTCGTGCGAGTTTGTTCGCACCTCTTCGGGACTTTTGCTACTGAAATTGGTACTGAGCTGTTCGGCCGTAAGTGCAAAGAATACGTACTTATTAACATTGTGCTTCAACACAGTTATTTTGCGGGCATTACAAGGGCTCAGTTTCGTTGTCCTCAAGCATGTGTGAATACAAAGGATATGAAAATGCCGAAGTGTGTGAAGCCGAAACGTATGCTGTGAGACCGACTAGACCGACTACCAAAGGTCGATAGTTTCCTGGATGAACTACAAACAAGGTTTTTTTCGCAACATATGAGTTAGTGAGTTAGAACTGTTTCAAAAACATAGAAAATACATAGAACATAAGGGATATATAGAATATGAAGAAATACATAGGAATTAAAAGAGGTGTAAAACTGGATTATGGAGCGAAAAGCTGGAAACAAAGCGTGGTCACCGCTGTTTCCATAAAATCAGAACATCAAGTCTGAAAGGTTTTAAGAACCTGGTTGAAACGGTCATACAGGAAATTGTTCGACATTGGTAAAATTGAGGACATGTTTTTGAACGACTTCCTAGTATCTTAAATTGCTCGACAACGTCAGAAACCTGAATAAACGTTTTCAATGCGACCTGGGAGAGCGAGAATTGAAATAACGGAGAACTGCTTTTGAATGAAATAATCATTTATATTGAAACATGCACAATATATCCAATGGGAAAACATTCACTTCAAGGTATTATTTAGATCTTTACGATAGACGTCTAGGTAGTTTTCGTAGAATACTCTGCGCACACCGCACGTTACACACTATAACTTTTTAACGTGGACAAACTGTGACCGCAAAAGAGTAATGTGGATATATCGAAGCAGTGTTCCAGAAGTTGAAGTGAAATTGCATTTTTAGTTAACACGAAGCGCCGATTCCTGTGCAAGGAAAGGAACGCTTTCGTACACATAAAAGATGGTCGAGATCTTGAACTACTTTGCGTATGAACTCGACCCTATTCTCTTTAATTACGAAGCCTATCACTAATGAATTATAACTTATTCAATCATCTGGGGAATTACGGGGAGATCGGAGAGACTTTCGGCGATGTTGTCAGTGTGGGAGATTTTTATGTATATGAAATATCAAAGCCTCTGCGATGTTGAGAAGAGTGTATCGATTGAAATTAGATTGATGGATAGAGTTGAACTTAGCGGCATGTTTAACTTTCTGTTCTAAGAAGGACGTCCACTTTGTATTTGCTCCTTGAGTGCCTGAGTTTCCAACATACTAGGTTATGAACTTCAAAATAGCCGAAATTTTAAAAATACTTTCCCCTGACTTATTCAAAAGGAGCGAAATGTTTATTACGTCATATCTGTTCATAGATTGCCTAAAAGTTTTTTGTATTCAGAGTGAATGATGCGAAGCAGATATGATTTATATTCTTCCTGGCTGTTTGTTTTCCGTACACAGTTCACCTCCTAAACCTTTTATTCAGTCGACAGCTTCATCTTAGAGATGTTTCTTTGGGGAGATAGCATTTGGAAAGCCATTCCGCTTTTTCCCCACTTACCTAGAGCTTAGTAATTTACAACAAACCTTGTTTCAGACGAATTTGTTCTCTACATTGAGAGAATTCAAAGTGAATGTGGTCATGAATGTGAAAGAATGATGTTTCTAGAGCACCTGTACATTTTGGCTTGGTGTTCAAAGCTAGGTGTCTGACGTGAGAGATTTATTATCATACTTGAGGATCAGCTACGCATCTCTCTCATGGAGGGATCTCTTGCAGGTTAGTCAGATGGCAACGTAGAGCCTCCCCAGATGGTCGTTAGGAGGTTAATCCCGGAACAAAAGCGACTTTATGCTTCCCTGAGAAGTGGGTGGATACACCGGATGAACTCTGTGATTCTGTTGCGCAAATAGGCATGTGCCTTCCGTGCTTAGAATGGCGTATTCATGAATATGTACGTGGATGTTTTCTAGTTTAGGTGAACTGTATCGCACGAGTCAGCCAGGCCAAAAGCCTGCAATCAAGGACTGTGAAGTTCATAGGAGGTGGTTAAGAGTTGCCACCAATAAATAATGTCCCGCTTCTACTCCGGAAGACACTAGCAAACTACCTATGAGTATATCCAACCCAAATGGTTCAGCAAGTTGTGATGGGTATCAATTACTAAACACTGAAATAAGTGGGCCTCATTCCAGTGACCCTGAAATGGTCCTCTGTATGGCAGCGTTGGCTAGGACAAGTATGGAGAGGCTGCCAAAATCTCAGGGTCGTCCTAGACTGCCTAAATTTCGAAGGAATAAGGTGAAGATCTGTACCTACAATGCACTCTTGCATCTAAGTGCTCGATAAAAGACTTGATCACTTTTCACACGTGAGCTGCCTGAATGTAAGGTATCTAGTCAGTGAAAGACTAGCAAGACCGTGCTATTACTCGAAAAGTGTGGCGTCCATGATGTCTGCATCTCCTAATCTCCGTATTGTCTGTCGTCTACAATTTTTTCACTCGAATCGTCCTAAACAGACTTGATAGAACACTGGACGTAGGACAGCCATGTGAGAAAACAGGGTTTCGAAAAGGATTCAGCACTATGGACCATCCACGATAGGAGGACTGATTGAGGTATTGCGAGAGTAAAAGAGACCGCTCTGTCACACTTTCATTGATTGAAGGAAGGTCTTTGACTCAATTGGGATAGTAGTATTCATGGAAGCCCTAGACAGTCAAGGAGTCCCTACTCAGTATATGAAGATTCTTCGTGAGCTGTATAAAAATTTCACAACCACAATATCACCATTCTACAACCTTACTCCAATCGATGTCAAAGGACGTGTTAGGCTAGGTGATACCATCTAACGAAAATTGTTTATCATTATTCTCGAGAACGTTATACGAACATTAGCATGGGATTACACGGGAGTGTAAACAGATGGTTGACAATTACACCATATTGGCCTTGCTGATGACATCGTTCTTATAACACCAAGAATTAGATGGGGAACAAATGCTTGTCGAGTTTGATAACGCTGGTGGGAAGACTGACCTTAGACCAAATTAAAAAAATTGATAAAGGAACTGCTTTCATATGCCTTATTTACTATCATTGGAATGGTTATTTCTGAGTACTCCGGCTACGTATGTCTAGGTCGGTAAGTCAACGTATTGAGCAACTGAGCTTCAGCGCTAAGCAGGAGGAACCTAATGACTTCTGTGGCTTCGGGGAGCTTTCGAGAAGGTCGATGATGCAATGGAGAGCAAAGAACACCCGATTTCATGCCTGATTTCTCGACTCCACGATTCGGCCTGCCTTAATGAACGCGTCAGAACTCTGGTTACCACATAAGTGGGGTGAAGGATCATTCAGCGTGGTAGAGCGTGTAGTCAAAAGGCGGTGCTAGCTACACTTCGTGTCACACAAGCGAGAGAGGAGATCTCTTAACTCTGACATATTTCGACGACCGGTAATCAAAGTTTCATTACATTTTTTTTGACGTAGTAAATATCGTGCTCAAAAAGATTTGTTTTAGCATTTTTGAGGCTACTATTGATGGGACGTAGGCAGAAATATTTGTTGCATAGACTGTGTTTAGTGTTTACCTACATGGAACGCTTTCAAGCAGATTTTGATTCATAAATTTTTCTTAATGCTTGTAATAGTGAACAGCATTGCGCTGGTTATTTGGAGGTTATTCCAGAAGATGAATGGAAAATTAGTCGTAGACATTCTATCATCCGGAATTAGAAATAAGTCTTGATCTCGAATTTATTTATTGATTTTTGGGACATTCGCATAGTAGACCTTCCGTGAATTTACCAAACGAATTTGCGTAACTAATTAAGAGAATATATTTATTATATCGGTTTGATGTACCCGGTTTCTTATGTCCAACCACAGTCTGGTGCTACAGTCGAGACAGTGTTTTGAAAAGTTAGCTGCTGTGAAGGGCTAACTAATATTACCACGTCGCATTCACGCCATTGTCAACAACTTCGACCTCATTTCCAATTTCAGTTCCTAATACCCAGATGTTGAGATTACAGGGGTTGCCTCATCCTCAGCGCAGTCGATGTCAACATCTTGGTGATTGCTCTCATTTAGGAATCAATCGAATTCCAGCTTTTTACCTGTTGACATAGTTCTATTCTCGATTACTCAAAAATGACAAAGGCAGCTCTTTACTGCGAGAGAAAGCCGAGCAGAAAGTTCTCAGGATGTAGGCTCGTATACCTTTAGCCACCTCGGCATAAACCTGGGTAAGATAGATGGAAAGCTAGTAAGCAAATGCGAACAGTTGAGCAGCAATGAAACAGTAAAAGCTTTTCCAGAAAGCTTTACATAGCATAAAACTGACGCGGAATTTGCTGACTATTTTTCGAGTCATGGAAAAGGTTCTGTGGTTTCCTTGGTTCTTATCCTATAGCTCCCCTCTACAGAGATTCCAACTTCGTAATTATTGTTTTTTCCTTCCTTTGCAGTCACAATGAAAAGTTACAACAATCGCAACGTTGCTGAGATATTAGCAAAACTCCAGACCGCAGGTGTCTGCGGTGGGGAACGAACGCCCTATTGTCCTTTCCGGGGAGTAACGCGTTCACTACCACACCATGCGGGTCCTTCGTTTCACCTGTCTCTCAGCTATTTCTATCGATCTTTGCCACAGCAATCACCCGTCAGCGGGGTTGATCTGGGGCGCCCAAATCGGCATAGAACCCAGTTAAGCTGCGGCTGTATTTGAAATCACAATGTTATACCTTTTTATTTTCTGCCTACAACAATGTTTTACCTCCTCATGTCCGAACTGTTTCCGGATGTTCGGAAACAATCTATTTTTTAGATTTGAAAAAATATTTTTCAGCTTCTAATGGACTTATTAGAAGAAAAATCCATGGAGTCTACATATACATTTGCAACCACAACTTTTCTTATTCTACCAAGACACAACATACCGCTAATTTTTATGAATGCGCACTTGCTTTAAATCTTTCGAAGCTGGAAATCGTCTTTATTTTTAAAATTTGAATGCCAAAGAAGACTTAAAACTAAGGGATAATCTGAAAGTATGCAGCTTTAGAACGATAGAGCAAGGTTTGTCCCATATTTATTCTAAAAGTCCGTCAAATCTTCAACTCATCAAGTAGCTTATCCATCCAGAAATCAAAGGGAGTTTTCGAATCTACTCTGTGTCATGGGCGTAAAAATGGATGTTTACAAGTAGTTGGCTGTAACCTTATTTCCAATCACCAGGCGTTCGTATGAGAAATGGTGACAAAAAGTTCATATGTCCTGTGAAACCGATTTCAACGTGCTGGCATTAATTCAGTTGAATAGGAGCAAGAGTTTTTTCGTCACACTGCATAGAAAAACTTTAAAGAATAGTGGAAAGCAAAATATAGTATGAGTACGCATGGCACGCATTAAGAACATGAATGAGATCCAAAAGCGTCCTACGTGCTCGCGTGAATCTAAAACTGTTAATACTTACGACTGTCGTTGTTGTTTACGCCGCTGCTCAGAATGTGCACTTCCTTCCGATGAAACGCAACAGCCCATCAGAACATTAAAACAAGCTGGGAATGACCAAGAAAATCCTGAACAGATAATGGCTTATAGCGCATAATAATATAGTTATTAAACGATTCTTTCTTTCTACCTAGTCTGCAATTATATCTGTTACTGACAAATTAGCTAACTGGGAAAGTTATTGTGTGATTTTATGATGTAACTGTGGGCACCCGTTGCTTCCGTAAAGTTCTTTTGGCATTGTCCGGAGAAGTACTACACAAAATAAAGCACATTTTGAGCTAGCTAGCATCTACGTTTCCATGCACTTGGGTGTTCGTACACGGCAAACGAGTGCATTTGAATAAGTGCACAATTGCATATTTGCATCCAAAACAATTCACACTCATAAAACCATAAGGCAATAAGGTTAAAAACGTTAAAGATTGCGAATACTCCATTTCACGAGGAAAAAAATTGTTTTCAACGTTTAAAACTTGAAGTTTAGTAAGCGTCATGAAGTCCATTAGATTCGCAATGACTCTTTATTTTCATTGTCGCTCGCGCTGAGTGCCTTCTACTTTTTCTCAGAGGGCAGCAAAGGTCAAAAAAAAAACTAAAAAAAAAACTTAAAAACTAAAACATTATTTGATCATAGTTCAAGAGTACTTCGCAGGAATTTCGAAAAAATGCACATCCATTTCTCGTCGTAATCGAATAACCTTATTATTCACTTCAGTGTAACAGTAAACTGCTATGGTATGAGTCATATCGACCATTATGTTTACCCAGGGCCGAGAAGCCAATTGCCTTCTTCATCAACAACAGTCTTTTGTGTTACTTTATTTGTACAATAATCAAGAAGTCGCCTAGTTCTCATGAATTCACGTCTGCTGAGACACTTTGTCCATGCATCAAACAAGGGAACGGAAACTCACGGAACTCACTGAGACGGAGGAACTCGTCCTAATAAGAGCTTGTGTCAATTATAATAACAAAAAAGCTTTTCTCGTCTAATTTTTTTCTTGGTAAAGAACAACTATGCTTAAAACGATCCATGACTAAACGTATACTCGCCAAAATGCCTGAAAAAATGCTGAACCACATAAACTCAGATCGTCAAAAATGTTCCAGTTCCCCGAAAAAGCAGTCAAATGGAATGCCTTCATAGTTATTGGACTAATGTGGTCCATCTGGATTATAGGTAAGTCCTAGAATTCGCCTTACATTTACAAGATTTTCTCGAAAACCGGGCGAGTGGAGCCTAGTGATCAGAAACTTCCTGTGATACACAGGAGGTCGATCTCCGCTCTCCAGGCCCAACAAACCCTCCATCCTCCGGGGTCGGCAAATTGGTGCAAGACATGCCTCAGTTGGTAAAAACACTGACTCGATACATCGGTAAGCCACTTCGAGTCATTGTAAAGGCCAGATGTGCATTCAGTTACCGCCATTGGTCCTTAATGAAGTTGAATACATGGCGCATCCCTCAGGGATTGCGCAATGGCGAGAGCTTTATCATTTGTCCTTTGTCCAAGAAAAATGCCTTTTTTAATAGGCAACCATCGTTAAGTACTTGTGATAACTTTAACGCAATCAAGATCCTGTTCATAAAAAAACATCTGATCCAGCTGCGCTGCTGTTTATCGTCGATTTTCAAGGACGATACCAGTCTTCATCCGCCTATGTAGAATAGAAAAGCCTCCAGGAGGCTTTCTAACGAGATGCAAAGCGCAGCATTCATTCAGGATGTCTGTGAAAGCTTGGCAATGGATATGTGTTATTCGTATTAATACTTAAGCGAATCATGCCTTTAGCAGCTGCAGTTGGGTAGTTTTGGACAGGATTTATTTGCTCCACCCAATTCGTAACGTAGTGATCCATGCAGCATGGTCCGTTGGTTTTCATCATTAACAGATGTCGAAACACTAAGCTTCCTTCACCATATTGGTGCTCTCAGAAGCCTGTAGCACCACGTTCTCGATAGGATGCCGAAGCGGCGGCAGTACAGCAACCATTGCTGTACTGCAGCTTCCTGTATAAGCTTTCACTGCTTTAACTATTTCACTTCTCGCATGACTTTCTTAACTGTAAACCATTTTTGACTAAGTGATATCGCCTTGTCAAACTTCTAGCTCAACAGCTTTGACAATTTTAATATTATTGATGATGATTTGTGTAGAGGATGTAAACACCAAAAGCTATGCGAATTTTGCAATAAACGATGTCTCTTAAGATTTGCTTTTCATGCAACAGCGCAGTCCTACTAATTTCTCACTTATTAGCGACCTTGCTAAAAAATTCTGGGTGTTAAAGATAAGTGACCTCCCAACATTTTACCGCCTTATCGAGATTGGGAGATTCCTGGGTGTCAGGTTGAGATGTGCGGAGGAGAGATTCATCCCTCCAGCAGAATCT
Source organism: Angiostrongylus costaricensis (assembly GCA_900624975.1). Lineage (NCBI taxonomy): Eukaryota > Metazoa > Nematoda > Chromadorea > Rhabditida > Metastrongylidae > Angiostrongylus > Angiostrongylus costaricensis. Next base: position 698 of record UYYA01004858.1, on the reverse strand, counting down.
CTCATGCTGAGAAGGAGTCCTGGTATTTTCATCAGGGAACCCAGCTGAGAGTGAACTGATACCAGATTCCACCATCCATGGTATCGAACTGTTCGCATGGTGGCAAATCTCGCTCTGATCCACAAGGACTGCGACTGGTTGTCGTGGTGATAACATGAGGTAGACTTTGGCCAGGCTGACCTTGAGACTCCAGGGGAACACAGTGGCTAAACCAGCAAGACTCCGAAGCTATGGAAATTACACTGGGGCGCGCACAACTGGTAAAGAGAGGCTGTCTAAGTATTGTAGTATTCAAGTAAATGATAGCTGACAGTAGGTTCCTAGGATGATGGATTCTACTACTTCAATGCTTTTCATCAATAAGCAGACACGAGGTTGTTAATATAGAATTTATTAGAACACAATTGCTGACGTTTCGGCGGTTTCGCCTTCTTCAGAGCCTGGAAAGGTCAAATTGAGATGTGATCTACTCAGCCAAACACTTTCATAACCCTAGCAGATAAAACTTGATAAATCGATTTTCATTCGCAGCCTTGTTTTCACTAGAATCATCGCTCTGGGGCGTGGGATTTCCTCGATGCCTATCCTGAGAAGCTACAGTTTCGTAACCATTTGAGTTGGCTATTTGTCGCGCCAGTTTCGAGGATTCTTCCCTCTGCTCTCTACCTGTGCACACGCTGGCGGCGGTTCGAAACATA